>JAQFXT010000630.1:0-29890 GCA_034683725.1 Strigamia crassipes
CAGTGCAAGAATGATGAAACAGGAAGTGAGGAGCAGCTTGTTACGTCACTTTCCCTCAATGATTCCTCTAACTCATTAAGCATGAGCGCCATTATGAGTGCGCAGTCCATCTAATATATGTCTATGGGTATACTCATTGTGTATTACCCATAATAATTGCTCCGGAAATTATAACCCGTTTGCAATAAATTGTGCGTGTACAGAAAAATCTTGTGTTTTGTATGCAATTATTACTCACTATCCAGGCAACCACTTGCATACAAAGTCTGTCCCAACAGTTATACTTTTTATAAAATGGTCTTGTGGGCTAATGATTTTTGTCTGTCTTCAATAGGACACTACCAAAGCAACATAATCACAAAGTACAGGACAACAGGTCAATACCATTATTCGTTGCTCTAAATTTGTTGTTCCCATTCCAAAATCTCTTAAACTTGAAGTAATAAAGCGACGGTGTTGACTCGCTGTTTCGCCTTCTGCCATCATAATACCTGTAACCATAATCATTGAATTCACTCAGTAATATCGAGAAAAAAAGCTACAGCAAGCGCTTTTTAGACAGCGCCAACCCTTTGGAATTACAGTATTTACGGTCTACTGGAATTTGGCAATTGATAAAGGTGCGTGTTCATACGCGATTAAAAATGTTGCGCCACACAATACATCGCACTTGGTACTTTCATGCGCTATTTTCAGTACATCTGAATGTCTATCGACCTCACGGCCTAGAATAATATTGTACCTTTATCAGTTTTCTTGAACTTAAAAGCATTGGCCTTGGGTTTCCCAGAAAATATATTTCCTTGCTTTACAAATGCTTCCTTTATGGCGCCATAATCACCCAACACTATCACCAACTCACGCCCTGAATAATAACTACAAATTTAAATATTTTTAGAAGCTTATCTAATGAACCGTTTTTATGTTGTATTTATAGTTTACCTCATGACATTGCCATACTTCTTTCCTAATTCTGTGATTCCTATATGAGCCGGTTGTTTTAAGAAAGGAAGATATCCTACTATGGGCAATCCACATGGTCCTGGTGGCAAATTTTTTTGCGGTTTTAAATACAGAAATGTAGCAATAATTGCTATCAGAACAATGGTCTGGTAATGTTCAAACAGAACATTGGTGAAAATTGTTGAGTCCATTATTATGGTCTGTTGATTGACGTTGACATGTTTTGTTTGTATTGCTGGAAGATTTATGCTTTGATGTAATAAATATTTTTTCTTAATTTTAAGAAAAAAAAATTATTATCTATGCACATTTATCAGTAATAAACCAGAGATGTCAGATTAGCATGCAATAAGATATATTATGTCTTAGGTTCAACCAAATGTTTTTCTGGTCCAAAACTCCAAGGTTATTAATTTCAAAAGAAATCATAAATATACATTTATATTTCACTTGGTTTTATTTCTTATTTTATCTTTTTTTTTAAAAAGTAGAAATGATACACAATCTCTAAGCTGTTCTATTTGACTGTATTACCCTATCTCATCTGTGACCACAATGAATCTGCAATAAACTCAGTAGCACAAAACAAGCCAGTTGTATTGTGTAAAAGATAAGATTATCAACGAGAATATGCGTGTTGGCTAAGAAATTAAGCAAATAATTTATAAAATTATTTGGTGTTTAAATGACAATTAAACTATGCCGTGTTTTCTTCCAAAAGCTTTTGATCGCTTGTCGGTCATCTTCAGTAATTAACTAATACAACCTATTACATCTGCTGTCCACTACATATTTTGGATGACATTTTTGGGACGTTTTTTGGGGAAAAAAACGTTTGCATAACGTTTTTGGACCAATTTGTCAATTCTTCTCATTTGCTGCTGCTTGTCTTCTGGCGGTAACACCCCTGGTTCTTTAATTGTTAGTTGCTTTACTTGAACTATTTCTTTTTCTCTTTCCATGATGATTTCAGCCATCCTAATTTTGGCTTTTTCTTCTTCACTTTCTTTTTCAGTGTCTTTTTTCTTTCTCTTTCAAATAGTTTTATTTTGATTTTGAAAAAGTTGCTTTACTTTTTGATCATACAAATTTTGAAAGGTTTAGGAGACAACGAAATCCCAAATTGAAAGTCCATCGAAACAGTTTCTCCTTTTGGAAGTCTTATCTCAAAATTTTGAAGTAATGTGGTAAAATATAGGAAATTTTGAGTATTTGCTAGAGACTCGCCAATACAGCTTCGTTTACCTGTTTAAAAACAGAAAATATTGTGAAAAGAACAATGGCTGCATTCATGGTAAAAAATTTGAAAATGTTTTTAGTGGGTCTATTTTCTGTAGTAATGTACCGAGTGCGCCGAGTAATTGTCAAATAATTAGATTTGCATTAATCTCATGCATGATAAAATCTGTCAAGAAGACAGATCTTACTTTGAGAATTTACCACTAGCTTCGATAATGTTTCCGGGTGCTTTGACAACCAATGAGAACAGCGTAACAAAACGACCATTGTTCGTTTGATCAATCTTGAAGCTCGTAACAAACCCCATTCGCAAACAATTCATAATGGCTGCTGCATCCTCATGATGGGTAAAATTTGAGTTCATCATTTACACTATTTACACTGTTTTCTGTAGGTAAACTCTCTTATCAAATACACCTCGCGCTTGAGTAATTGTCAAAATTAGGTATGAACGGATCTTCTTGTCAGATAAGATCACTTGTGCCTTGCGGGCTCTCGTGATCTTATCCGACAAAAAGATTCGTTCAGACCTTATTAGTAATTATTTGACAATTACTCCGCATGATCGGTATATTACTACTGATAAAAACCCAACCCAAACAAAATTTTACCTATTGAAAAAGGAACAAGGTAGTCTGATTTTTGGAGTTTTCCTTGTTCATTCATGAATCTGTCAGGATTAAATTTATCAGGATTGTCCCATAAGTTTTTGTCATGGTGTACTGCCCATAGATTTCCTACTACGTAAGAGTATTTTGGTATAGTGAATCCCAAAACATTGGTTTCTTCCATATTGCTGCATAAGTAAAATGTTAATAGTAAAAAATAAGTTAACTTATATTTTACATACCAGTGAACAAGACTAAATGGAACTAATGTTGCGTGTCTGTGTACTTCTAATAAATATGCACTAGTATACGGCATGTTGCTTTTGTCACAGAAAGTAGGATCTCTACTATGACCAATAACATCATTTATTTCTTGTAAAATTTTTTTTCTTATTTTTGGATATTTCAGGATATAAAGAATACTCCAGAGTAGAAATCCAGTTGTAGTTTCAGTTCCAGCACCAAACAACGCTCTTAGATTTCCAATAAGTTCGTCCTCTGAAAAGGTAATCAAATTATTAAATTTAAATTATCCGCCACCCTGGTTGGACTCAAGATTTTAGGGCATGTTCTTCAAAGCGGGGTAATGCAGTATAGGTGATATGGAATAGTTTTGGTTAACAGGAACTGATATTTGCAATGCTAATCATTCCTAGGCAGTTGTTGGGCGTAGTGCGTCAATGGTACCTAGTGATTATTGCTGAGGTCTTTAACTATACTAGTGGTTATTATTGTTACTTGAAGAGTCATGCCTTAAGTAATTTTAATTTGACTTACTAGAAAAACATCCTTCTGAACCTGTTTTTTGGATGATAGAATTTCTTTCAGTAATGTAAGCATCAATTAAATGCGATCTGCTTCCTTCGGTATATTTTCTTTCGTGTTGTTGTACTTTTTTGTGAAAAAAATTTCTAACAACTTTTACACCTTTTCTATAAATGCAAAATCTTTGTGTCAGAAGTAAGCGAGCAAAAATGAAAGAAATTGAACAACTGTTGAAAATTTACTTTGCTGAAAGGGTAGTGCTGTAGTGGATGGTATACTGTACTACCCCGCTTTGGAGGGCAGGCCCCAAAATGCAAGTTCAACCAGATTTGGGGATCTCATTGGCTGGTTCCTTTTGGGCATGCCACAAAAATAGAATCTTTGCCATAAAAAACGAATTTTAATTTCTTAGTTCAACTGATGTTTTTGCATTTAACTGACTTTTTTGAACATTTTTAAAATTTTTCAAGTTGGGCTAGTTTTATCTGTTGCTGCCAGATAATTGGAATTTTAGGGCACCTTGGTCGGACTCACGATTTTAGGTCATGTCCTCCAAAGCGGGGTAATACGCTATACACGCAGCATAACCTCCAACTGGTTCACACTAGCGATTACGTCGCGGATACGCGCCTAAAAATGATGTAACACACGTCACTTTCTGTTAAAAATGCGGATTGAGGGCGGATTTTGGAAATAGGATTTATTTCTATTTTTCCGCGCGATTTTTTTCCGCAGCCAATCAGAAGGCATCTGATGACGTATTTTGAAACAAAATAAATGGTATTTGTGGATTGTTTGGAGTAAAAATTGCTAGCGATTTGCAATTGTTGTGTGAACCCGCTCAAATCTATTTTGCGGATACGCAGTCTGCATGCTCGTATCCGCGCGACGTAATCGCAAGTGTGAACCAGGCCTATGTCCGAGTGCTATTTTCAGTATTTCATCTAGCAGTATCTTCCGAAACGTTCTAATAATTAGACTGCCATGCTCTCAAATAAATTCAAGAAAAACATTTTTCTTGAATTTGTAATCCTTTTGCTCCAAATATCTATCGTACCGCCTCGTTTTGACGGCGGGTTTGATCAATCATCGGGACCCGTTTAAACGCCGGAGGGAAAGCGGCCATTAATTCTATTGGCACCGGCCCCGAATAAACGCCGGGTTCCCGAATAAATGCCGCGGAAACGTCCGGGTAACGTTTTTAATGTTGTTAGTGCACCCCAAACGTTACGTGCGGTCGTAAAAGTGTATGTAACACACCTTCGCTGTAATTCTGCTGCATTCTACATTTAGACTACTGCATTTAGACCAGCGTTATGGCTCCAACTACGATGTTGTCGAGATCGCATTTGTGTAAAAATAATTAATTAATAAAACCTTGAAAATAAAACAGGAAATTATAATTGATATCCTTTACTTTGATATTTATTCAACAAAGGATTGAAAATTTCGTTGGTGTTATACCAGTAGTTTGTAGTTTATTTTTTTTTATAGTATCACACTTCTTACATAATGACAAATGTGAAGGCGTAAAAGGAACAACCCACGTCTTATATGTTTAGTTGGTGAAAAATAAAAACTTCCATTTCATTTAGCTGTTTTAAGTTTATGTACCAGGTGGCGTAGAACTTCTTTGAGATTGAATGACACCTGTGGTGTCTTTAGTAACAGGAAGTAGACAGGTGTGTCATTAACTGATTTATTGCACATAACTCAGGTGACTCATCACCCGCTCAGGTGTGTCACTCTTGCGTTACTGTCACCTAGTTGGCAGCTTCTCGCAACACGCCAACATAATCATTTGCCCGGTCTATTTTTTTAATGTTGTGATCAAGGCATAATTGTGGCCAAGGTAAGACAGTTGACCACGTTTTCAGAGCCAGGAGACCAGGCCAAGACTGATGGCATTCAATCTCAATTGACTTTTATGCCAGTTGGTAGATAAACTTAAAACAGCTAAATGAAATAGAAGTTTTTATTTTCCACCAACTTTTAAGTCTTCACATTTGCATTTTTTTATTTTTTTATTTTTTTATTTTTTTACTTTTTTGTATTGTTAAACATGCTATGAGAATCTGTTTGTTGTTGAACAAATGTATTATCCAGTAGTGGAACGTTGTTTATTCTCGTTTAGAACTCTGGCGCTAGTAATGCAACTGGAAGTTAATACGTTCGATCGAGTTAAATGAAAGTCTTTAAATAAAAGTAACAAAATGCAAAACAAATAATTTTTTGAAATATTTTTATACCAAATGTAAGAAGAGGAATTATATTAAAGACTTAAAATTGGCAAGTCAGATTTTTGTTAATGACTATTTGAGCAGTAAGACATCAAAGCAAAATAATTTATTTATGGCCTGAGTGTTACATCGGGGTCAAGCACGCGATACGTCATCAGCATGCCCGTTTCACTGTGATTACCAACATGGCAATGCATAAGCCAGTCACCAACATTAACAGCGATCAATTTGACTTGATCAAAGTCACCGGGAAGAATATCCATAACGTCGTGACGATGAGGGCCCGACAGTCTTCGAATGAATGTGTTGCCTAAATAATCAATAATGAATTAAAGAAGTAGAAGTATTTAACCATTAGAATTTACCATGGAAATGGACAGTATGGGTTTCAAATGCATCTCCAAGACTGAGCAGGTAAAATGCTGCAGTTTCACCCAAATACATATCCACGTGTCTGATGCTTCCAAAACTGTACCCATTGATTCCCATCATTATATTCGTCTCGATCCACTCAGCATCCATTTTCATGCGCAAGGTTTCTTCAGGTTTGTTTGTGTATTTCTATTGCAAAATGATTTTAAAGAATCAGGCAGTTGAAATATTACGACGCATTGTTAGTGTTAATCTAAGCATAATGTATGTTAATGAGTAGTTACCATTGTTTGGTAACTATGAAGATTATTGATTACTAAATCTCATACAATGTAGAATAAAACTGGCTTTTGTAGAATCGGAATGTATTGACTCTATTTGAAGTTGCCCTAACACGCATTTACCTTTATGTTTTCGTCGAGGTACGGATTTGCATTTTCATTATTTATGTTGTAAAACAACGCAAATTCTCTATTAACGTCTGTTCGCTTGTCTGCAATGTGAAATATTAGTACTCCGATTGAGGGACATGGCAAAAATCTCACCGTTTTCATCCAAAACTCCTCGTCGGCAAATGACAATGGGACCTACTAGACCCGATTCTATATCGTCGTATTCATTGACAGCAGACGTGTAGGGCCAAAAAACACATGGGAAATTGTCGTAGCTTGGGCCTGCTCTAACAGGCACGGCCCATTCATAGACTTGGGTCTGTCCTGGGGCAACAGAGTCATCTTTTTTATCTCGACCTGATGTTCCATCATTGTATGCATGGCCTAAACATAGACAGAATATATAAAATATAAAAGTAAATTTTGGAAAGAAGTAAAAGAGAAAAAAAGACCTTCGTTTGATTTGTTGTAAAACACGCCGTGTGGTTGTATTGAGAAGTTAAACTTTGCTTTGTTTTTGAAAACCACTCTGATGGTGTCGCCAACTGAGGCTTTAATAAATGGTCCTAACGTGCCTAAATGAAGATCTCGTTCCGTTCTGATTTTTTCTGTTCGAAACGTCTCATCTGTAAATTCTCTGTACATAGCTTTGATGTAAACATGACCAATTGTGTGATCGCCTTGCACGTAAAACACACTGGAAAAACTACAAAAAGGATAATAAAAATAAAAATTTTTTTTTTTAATTAGTAGGAGACAAAACCAGTGCCGGCCGAAGATCTATCAGTGCTCATCCAACTTCCTAAGAAGTTTATAAATCATATTTATAAATCATATTTATAAAGTAGGTGCGCATGCGTGGGGAGCGTGCGGAGAATGTTGACTTTACAGTTGGTGAATTTCCTTGCACTTGCACTGCTTGATCGTGCTTTGAGCCGGCACTGTAGATGATGATCTTACGGATCTTCAGCGAGGGGTAATCCTGAAATTGGTTGAGTTGTAATGTTTGGATAATAATCCCATGCTTCTTCCACTGCAGCTATATAATAAGTGCGAAGTTTGCCTTTCGGTTCTTTCCTTTCACATTTTGACTGACGCGCTTTTTTAACTGTGTAGAGTGCTGACATTCCATTTCCATTGCTATAAATGAAAACTGAATCTTCAATCAGCCATTTTCCTAAAAAAAAAATAATAATAATAATTACACATTTATGTCACATGACCAGTAGATAGTTTTTACCTGGGTTATCTGGAACCATTTCCAACGTCCTAAACAAATCGGGTATCAGAGGAAATGAATCTTTTCTTTGGCCATCAGTGTAGAATGTGTTGCCATGGAAAAACGGTACATGCATATCTCCTCTGGCGTAACCTGCACTGGTAATATACCACATAATTTTTTCTCGTTCAATCATGTTGAGACCTGGCAAATTTCCATATGTGTATCCGTTTATAGCTGCAAATGAAAGAATAAAATAAGGGCCGAGAGGTTTGTTAATGTTACTACGACTGAGTGCAGTTACTTACAGCGCATATTGTTGGCATTCCAAAATGTTATATTTGAAGCCAATTTATCTGGATCTGCAGCTTTTCCACATAATCTCTTTACATTTTCGCTCCAATAATGACTTTCCGTTTCTTGAACATTGGAAAACAACAGATAGAAACTCCTGTCTACCTATTGAAATGATGAAACAATATTTGCATTGGATATTTGTGGCAATTTAAAGAGTCTTGTACTTTTTTGTGTGCATTTTTAAGAGATCCTTTTTTACAAACCAGTAACGGCCCGTGGAGACCTGTGAAAGTATCTTTCACTTGGTCAACTGCTGAATAGTATCTGCCAAATAGACAGTCAGGATCATCACGTGTAGGACCCACTGATTGGGGAACAGTCCAAGTATATTCATGTTGTGAATTGGGCTTTACACCAACTTTGAATGAGAAGAAAGATTGTAAGAAAATGACTTTAAAAAACTGCTGAACTGTTGAGTCCTAGCTCTAAATCTCACCATTGGGTCCATCTTTATATTGTGTTCCTTGCTGACTCTCAGCAATAAAATAACGATATGCTTGAATAGAATAAGGCCGCGATGCACGGTTTAGAAAATTAACTTTTATTGTGTCACCAACTTCAGCTACAATTAGAGGACCCATGAATCCTAAATGTTCTTCCGAAGCTGGACGCGGTTGCTGTTTTTTAAACGAATCATCCGTATATCCCCTGTAGATAGCTTTTTTGTATGTGCCATTAAAACGACACATCTCATCGGATGGACCAAAGCTATCAGGTGCAATGCTAGTTATTTAAAGAAAAAATTAAAATTTGGTTATTCCAACTAGCACTGAAGATGATTGTTTGATCAAAAGATTTGTTGGTACGTGTCTTATGACCAATAGCTATTTGAATGGCATTTTTTGGTGTTCTGAGGGCTGTGCCTACCTATAAGGCGAAGAGGCGGCACACTCGAGGGGTGGCATTGTTTCCAGGAATAAAAAAAAAATTTTAAAGTTTAAAAAAAAAAAAAAATTAGACAACAATTTAAATTGGATTTTTATTTCAAATTTACTGCAAAAGTGGTCATTTGAATGCTCTCAGACCTCAGCTCACCATCGCCATTGCTTATAACTTTGCAGTAAAGTGCCACCAATACAATAAATTTGAGTAGCTGATAGTTTGCTTAGGAGTTATTTTACTAGAATGTTTAAGCTAAAAACTCTGTAGAACTTACTGTGTAAGGGGACTGCCTGTTTCTTGGTCGATTCCAGAAGGGGCATAATTCCACATTGTTTCCTCAGCTGCTATGTAATAAGTGCGAGTTCTTGTCGTTGGTTGATGATGATGATAATAATGCTTCGAACTATTCACTTCCATTTCGTTATGGTAACAATTTTTTACATTGAAAAATGTCTGCATTCCACCTATAAATTGAAATTTCTTATTAGAAATTTGAATTTTCTACTTTTCAGACGTAATTACCTTTTATATAATCACGTCCTTGATTAGATAGTATCCATTTGCCTACGTTCTCAGCGTCTATAGAAGCTGTCAGTGAAGATCCTGCATAAACTCCAACAGTGTCTGTAATGTGTCTGTAAATTTCCATTGTTTGTCCTTGCACGTATACACTGTGCGAGTCAAAGTCATTGCCAACCGCGGCGATATGAAGGTTAATTTTGTCTCCCAAACAGACGTCTAATCCTTGCAAGTTGCCATAAATGTAACCGTTAATAGAGTATTTGCGATTGCCTTGCTAAAATGACAAATTTATTTCTTTATAAATCGACTTGTGGGTTCAATTAATTGAAACCTGAAACGGCAAAAAGTTGCTTTGAATTGCTTCCTCTGTGATTCCAGCTGTTTTAATATTTTCTGCCCTATATTGGCTGAAATTTTCATCCAAAATGGAAAATAAAAGGGCAAATTCCGTGTCGATATCATTGCGATTTCCTTTATCGTCTAAAATCCCTGTAGAAATATTTAAATATGAAAATTTTATAACCACTCTGGAGGATCAATACTACCTTGTTTACATGTAGCCAAAATCCCAACTGCGCCAGTCATTACTTCAACTTCAGCAAGGTGATGCGAGTGATAAAGCCAAGTAATGCAATTGGGATCACTGTCGCTCGGTCCATATTCTGGTCTTACGCTCCAAATGTATGTGTAGTTATAACCAGGGTTGACTGCATCATCCAATTTATTTCTTCCGGATGTACCGTCAGCGTACATAGCACCTAGAATTATCTCATCATTAGAAATCAGCTAAATTTAAGTGTTAAGTTGTCACGAGCGTGTTATTTTGAGTTGTATTTATGCGAGCGATATCTTCCTGCGCATATATTATCCGCGCGGTGACAGCCCAACATAATTTTAAGCTATAGTTGTAGCTGTAGTTGTGACCGAATCTGGTCATGTGATTTTTTTATATAAAACCCTCAATGGGGGAATAAATAGACACTGAGAGTTTTGGAGTGAAACCATGCATTTGCTGAAATTTCGACTCTAGTCATTTCATCACCCTCAGAATCTATTAGATACTACAAATCGCGCATTTTAATAACCGGCCTAAACCTAATCTTTTTTGGAGAGTGTCGAACCTGGATAAATTTACCAAATCAGGGTGGAAACATAGAATTCTGCGAAATATACATTTTGTTGTATTCCACGGGGGAATGGTAATCTCAACTCCCCGACGCCCATGCCTGACGGGGGCCTAAATAACGGATTACCGCGAACTTGCTACTATTTTATTTGTGCAATTTGGCCCACATTGTGACAAAGTTCATACTGTGCTTTCACAGGCAGTAGTTATCACTGTTTTACTTCAATGTTTACCAGTTGTATACTGACATATATAAATAATTACATTTTAAATACTGTGCGGTTGTCTGGGTCCCATTCAGGGACTCATGCCCAACCCAAGATCGAACATCACGTAAATCACTTACGATGATGTCAAAACATCAGTTATGTTACTGTTATTTGTTACAGTCCATTGTGAACACAGTAATGAGCGTGTAAGTGTGTTGTGCATTTACCTTCACTGTCTTTGTTGTAGAAAACTCCATGTGGATGAATGCTGTAACTAAATTCAGCTTGATTTTGGAAATGAACTACTAAAGTATCCCCAACTTCAGCTTTCATGAATGGGCCAATCATTCCTTGCCACTCGGGGATCTTCACACGTTCGGTAAATGTGTCATCGGTGTATTGCCGGAAAAGAGTTTTCTGGAATTTGGTCCCTGGTGTTGGAACACTTGGATCCAATTTCAGGTACAAATCTGTATCTCTTTTCAAAGGAAAAGCTTAGTTGTAAATTTAAATTGAAAATTGAAAATTAATTTACTTCGGATTTCCTGAGTAAATAAGATTTCCTTTTGGAGCGTAATCCCATTGCTCCTTGACTGCAGCGATGTAATAGACACGTTCGATCGAAAGGCATACCTGGACGATGGTTAAAAATGCAAATATTCTCACTATCATGATGATTGAAGTTGAAATGAAATGCCAATTTCCTTCTTTTTTTTGGTATTTGACTGTATATATACTCTCTACTGGTGACCCAAAAATATTTCGATTTTTTTCTTTTAATAGATATCATTGTTGTCGGATGTATTAAATTAAATGCATTTCCCGTTATGAAAATTATGTGAATTGATGGTTTCGTGTAGATTTTTTTTTGGATAAGAAATATCAAAAGTCAGAATGTGAAATACTAAGGAAAATAATTACATTTTTTTGGAATTTGGACAAGGTTAAACGAAACGTATTAGCAGGAATTATGGATTGCACAATGATGGTGTCGAGATCGCATTTGTGTAAAAATAATTAATTACTAAAACCTTGAAAATTGAAAATGGAGGGGGAAATTTTAATTCGTTTCCTTTACATTCATATTTATTCAATAGAGGGTGGAAAAACAGGGGAGCAATGACGTTAGTTATTTGTTATGTTGTTATTTTTGTTATAGTGTAACGTCTGTAATATAATGACAAATGAGAAGAAATTAGAAGGAAGAACCGGTATAAAATACATGTAGTTTTTATGTCAAATGCATCTAGGGAAAACCAGATGATTGTTATTATTATTATTTCTTTCTGAGAAATACATTTTGACTGCATTGACACCCAGCAATTTTAAATTTTGCTAATTAATGAAGCACAATATTAATTGTATGAATTTAGGGCCGGCTTTCCTCAAAAGGGGGCCCAGGTGCGAAAAGAATTGTGGGGCTTTTACTTGTAGAATTATTGAGTGATTTATTTCGTTTTTTTCTTGTTTTTCTATTTTTTTTCGTTGTAAAATTTTTCGTTTTACTTTTACAGAGCCCCATGCACAACTCGGGGCCGGGTTGCCTTGCACTCACCGGCTCTGTGTGAGTTGTATGAATTAAGTACAAATTCAGTAGTTTAAAAGAAAACCGATAGATGGCGACTCTAAATAAGGATAGTTACCTAACGGAGTTAAATAAAGTCCAGCGCTTCTCAAACTCTTTAATCTAGCAGACCGTTATCCAGGGCTGTCTTAAGCGGGGGTGCAAGCGGTGCACGGCACCCGGGCGGCTGGGCTCAGGGGCGGCCGGGCCCAGGGGGAGGCCGGGTCCAGGGGGAGGCCGGGCCCTGAAGGAGGCCCCGGACCCCAAATGACCTTTTTTTTTAATTTGAAATTTTTTTTGCAAGATAAAGGGGGGTTGTACATAAGTATTCACCTCGTCGGCTGGGCCTTGGGGGTGGCCTCGGACTCCAGACGACCTTTTTTTTAGGTTGAAAAAGTTTTTGGCAAGGAAAAATGGCGGCTGCACATAGCTTGCACTCCGGCGGCAGACAAGCCAGAGACGCCCCTGCCATTATCACATTTCGTTTTATGGGTTACAGACCAGTAACCTAACATTGCTTTACTAAGCCTATTATAGTCTTTGCGTTTCAACGGTAAAGTGGCATGTTGTGTATGCTTCCCTGCATTACGCTAACTGACTTTGTACGATGCTGATTACTCAGCGCCTTCTTAAATTTTAATTTTCTGCAATAAACGGTACGTTAAATTTTACCGTACGAATGCCTTGATTCTATTTTACTCCGTATCCGTAATTTCGATATCCTTTATATACTACATACTATATACTATGGCAGCTACTATATACTATGGGCGGCAACTCCAGGTTTATTATTTATTATTTATTGATGCAAAACTGCACATTGATTCACTCAGGTGATCTGAGCGATACATCAGGATCAAGTACACGATATGTCATTAACATGCCGTTTTCACTGTGGTTGCCAACGTGACAATGCACAATCCATTCACCGGCATTGACACCTAACAATTCAACTTGGCTGAAATCGCCTGGGATGACATTCATTACATCGTGACGATGAGGACCCGTTTGTCGTCGAACAAATGTATTACCTTAAAACAAAATGACTATTACACATCGTCGTGTGAGATGCACACATTTTGATATAATTATGACTGCATTACCATGCCAGTGGAGTGTGTGCAACTCATATGGATCTCCGAGACTGACCAGGTAAAACGCTGCAGTTTCACCCAAATATAAATCCACATGCTGAATACTGGCAAAACTGTATCCATTAATTGCCATCATTACATTTGACTCGATGAATTCTGGATTGGTTTTCAACGCTAGAGTTTCTTCAGGTTTGTTTGTATATTTCTACAGTAGTTAAAAGCCATTGAAGCAAGAAGGCAAATTGAAATAAACTTTTAGTTATACCATTATGTTAGCAGCAATGTATGGACTTTGATTTTCATTATTAATGTTATAAAACAAAGTAAATTCTCGGTCAACATCTCGACGTCTATCTGTAATAAGAAGCAAAACCTGTAGGAGTCAGAAAACTGAATTAGTACTTATAAGCAGTAGCGTAGGAACAGCTTGGCATTGGGGCAGTTGTCAACAGTGCCAATGTCACAAGGGTGCCACTCAAAATGTAGCAAAACAAATTTGCAAAGGGCATCAAAAATAAATTTGTCAAGAGCATCAAAAATGAATTTGCCAAGGGCATCAAAAATGAATTTGCCAAGGGTGTCAAAAATGAATTTGCCAAAAGCATCAAAAATGAATTTGCCAAGGGCATCAAAAATGAATTTGCCAAGAGCGTCAAAAATGAATTTGCCAAGGGCATCAAAAATAAATTTGCCAAGGGCTTCAAAAATGAATTTGCCAAGGGCTTCAAAAATGAATGTGCCAAGGGTGCCAAAATCCTAGCTACGCCTCGGTTTGTAAGAGCTTTTTACTGTTTCTCGCTAATGTTCCTGTGCGGCAAATTATAATGGAACCCAATAATCCTGCATGCATGTCAGCATATTCATTGACAGCAGACATGTAGGGCCAAAAAATACACTGGAAATCGTCATAACTTGGACCAGCACGGGCAGGCACGCTCCATTCATACACATGGGTCTGACCAGGACCAACAGAGGCACCTGTGTTATCCGACGTTCTATCATTGTATCTTTGACCTGGAAATGAATGCGGCAATATGAGAACTACTTACGCAATAAGAAAATTATAAAAACAAGGACCTTCATTTGATTTGTTATAAAATACTCCATGAGGCTGTAATGAAAAGTTAAACCTTGCCAGGTTTTTGAAGATTACTCGAATTGTATCACCAACTTCGGCTTTAATCGAAGGCCCCACTGTGCCCAGATGAAGTTCTCTTTCGCTCCGAACTCTTTGGGTCTTAAATGTTTCATCAGTAAATTCTCTGTACACAGCTTTTATGTACGTATGGCCAATAGTGTGGTCACCTTGTACGTAATACTGTTTAGAAAAGCTACAAATGACAAATTTTTAAAACGAAAAAGTGAAGTTTGTTTGATATTGAGAGTTGGAGATGTTCTTACGGGTCTTGGTCCAGAGGTAATCCTGATATTGGTTGATGTGTAATGTTGGGATAATAATTCCACTCTTCTTCTACAGCTCCAATGTAATATGTGCGAGTTTTACCTTTTGCTTGTTTAGTTCTATTTTTTAGGAAAGGGGCTTTTTCCACTTTGTAGAACGCAGTCATCCCTTTTTCATTGCTGGAGACATGAATCATATCCTCAATGAGCCATTTACCTACAAAAAGTGTGTAAAGTGTACTCTAACTTAATTGTACTATAGCAGAAGACTTTCACTAATATATTCAATTACCTGGATTGTCTGGTTCCATCAGTAATGTCTTAAACAAATCCGGAATGAGTGGGAATGTATCTTTTCTTGTACCATCAGTGTGGAATGTATTGCCATGAAAAAATGGTACGTGCATATCTCCTTGGGCGTAACCTGCACTTGTAATAAACCAAGAAATTGTTTCTCCTTCTACCATTTCTAACCCAGGCAAATTTCCATAGATGTATCCATTTATAGCTGCAAATAAAAATAAAATTACAGTCTGCGCATTCATAAAGTAATGTAGACTAAACAGCATTTTAAACAACACTGCAGTGGGCATGTGCGTGACATTTAAACAACAAAACATGTTATACATTTCTTTATGAAAGTGCTTAGTTCTATTTGCTCTACTGCACATACATCGCATGTTATTTGAATCTTGGTAAATAGGAGATTCAGCCAATTCGTTTGGATTGGCGTTTTCCCCACACGCCCTTGCAACATTTTCTTTCCAGTAATGGCTTTCTGTTTCTTGAACATTTGAAAACAGCAAGTAGAAACGTCTGTTTACCTATAATGATGGAATGATGTTATATTATTTTTGTATATGTGGCGAGTGCAATAAATCATTACTTTGCTCTGTCTACATCGCTTTTTACAAATTAGTAGCGGCCCGCTAAGACCAGAAAAAGTGTCCTTGACTTGATCAACTGCAGAATAATATCGGCCGAACAAACAGTCTTCATCATGCTTTCTCGGCCCTACATGACGTGGAACTGTCCATGTGTATTCTCGCTTTTCATTTGGAGCTACGGCAACTGTGATTAAATACATATATGGTTACCGTAAATGCTCTGATAGAACATCCGCGCTTTGTTGACAGAACTTAAATCTCATGGTGCGGTAGAAATAGTAAAAATGGATTACTGCACCTGTTGGTCCATCTTCATACTGAGTACCCTGTTCATTATTCGCAATAAAATATCGGTATGCTTGGATAGAATATGGCCGAGATGCACGATTAAGAAAGTGCATTTTAATTGTATCGCCAATATTAGCCATGATAACAGGACCTAGGAACCCCAAGTGTTCTTCTGATTGTTGACGTTTAAGTGGTTTTGTGAATGCTGAATCTTCATATCCTTTATAAATTGCTTTTTTGTATTTGCCATTGAGACGACATGTGTTGTTCGATGGACCAAAACTGTTAGAAGCACTTCTATGAGATAAATTATTTATTAAATTGACTAGATTTTTTCAAATTGATAGTCTAAGATGATATTTTTGTACTGGGTTAATGGAATTCCTGTTAGTTGGTCGACTCCTGAAGGTGCATAGTCCCAGATTACTTCTTCAGCCGCTATGAAATAAGTGCGGACTTTTCCATTCAGATGGAAATGTTTCTCTGCTGATGATTTTGTGTTGTTACATTTATTTACATTGAAAAATGTTTGCATTCCAGCTGAAGGCAAATTTCAAATTATTTCACTGAAATTAAGTGATTTTTGTTGTTGGTATTATTCACCTTTAATGTAATCTCGAGCTTGGCAAGACAGAATCCATTTGCCTTCATTTTCAGCATCAATGGTAGCAGTGCGTGAAGAACCTGGATAAAGACCAACAGTATCTCTGGTGTGTTTGTATATTTCCATTGTTTGTCCTTGTATGTAAACAGTATGTGCATCCATATCATTGCCAACCACTCCCATGTAAAGACTGACTTTATCTCCCAAACACACATCTAATCCTTGTAAGTTTCCATAAATATAACCATTGATGGCATGTTTACGGTTTCCATACTAAAAGGAAAAAGATTTTGTTTTTAAAATTACTTACAAGATTTGTGCCTAAATTATAATAACCTGAAAAGGTATAAAGTTGTGTTGCAAATCTTCCTCTGTAATGCCTGCTGCTTCAATGTTTTCTTTTCTGTATTGACTGAAATTTTCATCCATGATCCCAAACAAGAGAGAAAATTCTTTGTCGACGTCATAACGATTTCCTTTCTCGTCTAAAATGCCTGTAAAACCATATTTTAAGTAAGTTTTTATGCAAGCTTATCACTCCTTTTTTGCATCTGCCAAATTCAAAAAGTACTACAGTATTCCTTCGAATAAGAGTCGCGGCTTTTATTTAAAACGACCGTATCAGTCGCAACTAAACTCGAACGTAGAACAAATGCAATAAATGTAGCATTTGTTCGACGTTCACAAGACGATTAAATATGATAAAAGAACTGCATTTTCATAAAAATAAAAAAAAATAAATGTCATATTACCATTGAATTGCAGTCAACTTCAAATAATAGCTGCGGCTACTATTCGAGGGCGGCTCTTAATAGAAGGAATACGGTATGTGTAGACATATGTATACTAGGGGTACACAGTATAAGCCAATTATCGGGTCTTTGGCTAAGAAGTCACGAGCCGGCTCATGACTTTTTAGAGTTTTGGCCGGTTCGTTATTTCCACTAAAAAATTTGGGAGACAGGAATATAAAAAGACCACAAATTCTGTTGACAAAAAAAACCTACTTTCCTGCATAAAGGAAGAAGTTTATATCTACTCGTAGACATAAAAAATGATTTTTTTATTTTTATTTTACTCAGGACTAGATTGGCCCAGCGGGATATCGGGAATTTCTTGGAGGCTCATGCAGGGATGGACTAGCCTGGCGGGATACTGGGATTTTCCCTATGGCTCATTCAAGGCTAGACTAGCCCGTCGGGATCAGGGGCGCATCTACAATGAGGCTAATGAGATTTACGTCTCAGAGCCTCTGACACAACAGGGGCCCCAAGAAAAATTTCTCTCTATGTACTGTAGATATACCTACTGTGTACATACACTATATACACAAGTGTGAGCTAAGTATTTAATGGTCTCCTTAGCTACAGGGTCCTCTAGCCTCAGGCTCCCTACCCTCAGGGCCCCTAACCACAGGGTTCTCTAGCCTCAGGCTCCCTAGCCACAGGGTTCTCTAGCCTCAGGTTTCCTACCCTCAGGGCCCCTAGCCACAGGGTTCTCTAGCCTTACGACTCCTAGCCACAGGGTCTCTCAGCTATAAGGTCCCATAGCCTCAGGGTTTCAATTAGTCTAGATCCACCATTGGGTGGGATATCGGGAATCTCCCAATGGTCTATGAGTCTGGATTGGCCCGCCGGAATACAGGGAATTTCTCAGTGGCCCGACTTACCATGATTGGCCCAACCTATCCAGATTTCCCGGTACTAATTATGTCTTCAGTCAAGCCCTGAATTTAGTTGTGTGTTTTCCTCTACTTTGAATTTAACTTTGATATCAGAAATATGCTAGTTACCTTTTTTACATGTTGCCATGATTCCAACCGCACCAGTCATTACTTCAACTTCAGCAAGATTGTGGGAATGATAAAGCCATGCTATGCAATTAGGATCTGTATCTTTTGGTCCGTATTCTGGTCTTACACTCCAAATATAAGTGTAATTATGTCCCGGTTGAACTGCATCATCCAGTTTGTTTTTCCCAGAAGTGCCATCAGCATACAAAGCACCTAAATGGTCTTACCATTAACAATAATTTTATTATAAATAGTTAATTACTGTGCCTTCACTGTCCTTGTTATAGAAAACTCCATGAGCGTGAATACTGTACGGGAATTTAGCTTGATTTTGGAAATGGACTATTATGGTATCTCCAATCTCAGCTTTCATTAATGGACCAATCATTCCTAACCATTCAGGAGCTTCGACTCGCCGATTGAATATCGCGTCTGTAAATTGCCGGTAGAGGGTTTTCTTGAATTTAGTTCCAGGTGTTGGTACTTTTGGATCTAGTTTGAGGTATAAATCGGTATCCCTTTGGAGAAAAATAAATAAAATATACATAAAAACGGTTTAAAATGTAAAATTCGAATGTTTACATCGGGTTTCCGGAATAGATCCGATTTCCGGCTGGTGCATAGTCCCATACTTCTTCAACAGCAGCGATGTAATAAATGCGCTCGATGGTTAGGCAAGTCTGGATGCATGCGAGAACTAAACATGCTGCAACTATCATGTTGAATGAACTTAAAGTGAAGTAAAAATGCCTGGAATATCAATTTTTATTTTTTATACTTGGAATATCAATTTTTATTTACCAAGCAAAATTGGCTCAGGGTTGAATGATGTATTATGGTGCAATATAAATATCAATTTATAAAAAATTGTCATAAAAATTATTAAGAATCAGGTGTGGCTTTAAAACTGCAATAAAATAAATTATATGGATGATTAAGCAACTACACTGCGTCAAAACCCAAGTGTATGTAAACAGCTAAAGATACTGTACTGACGTATGCATTTGCACTGGACCGGCAAGTTTTGGGGACAAAGAAAATTGAAAAATAATGAAAACGAAAACGTTAATTGAAATAGGGACCAGTGTTAACTTACAAACAGTACTGCATACAGTGCTAAAGCATAATGTAAAAGGGAACCCTCTGTACGGGAGCTAGGTACCAGGTCTCATAGGGAACAAATTCATTTATGGACCTACGCATAACGTGCCATTTATAAGTTATAAGTTGAACGTATAAAAATGCAATCGTCAAATTTCTAGTAATTAATAATAATGGTAGTGCGTAAGATTGCAATTTTTGTAATAGGATGATTTATTATATCCATGTTGGTTGTTTCTTATTTCCAACAATCTCTGGATCACAGCTGCTTGGTTAACATGTGGCCTTTAAAATTCTAAACATTAAATGGGCGGCGGCACATATTCTATTGCACGGTAATATTCCTAGTTTGTGTAAACATCAGTTTATTGGGTGAACTTGAATATTTTTCTTAGAAAAAATAAATCCATGTAATAATATTCGAATATTTACAAAATTTATTGAAAATACAAATAATTTATAATTTCACATTTGAGTATTTATAACACATTTCTCCAGTTATCTACTTGAACAAAATAAGAAGGTTGGTCGTAAAATGGAAATGGCCGGTTTAAGGAACGGATTGGAGCCGAAGGGTTAAAGTTATTCGAAGTCGTGGGTCGGGTATGGGAATGTGGATTGTGAATTGTGAATATAACCGCCATGCCTGCTTCACTGTGCTCGTTCACGTGACAATGCAGCAGCCATTCACCAGGGTCAACAGCTTCCATCTCAATAGTTTGAAAAGTACCCGGTAGGAGCTCGATTACATCATGTCGATTATCACCATTCAACTTTCGAAAAAACGTTTGACCTACCGAGAAAAATTATAAAAACAAAAAAAATATTTATTTATTTATTTATTTATTTATTTACCGTGTAAATGAACTGTGTGCACGTCGGCTTCCGAGCCAAAACCCATTAAGTAAATGGCAACTTTATCGCCTAAAATCATATCCAACCCGAACACATTACCAAAAATACGGCCATTGACAGCTGTGAAAAAAAAATAATAGTAATAATTGGTAAAGCCGTATAAATCATTTTTATTATTATGATTATTAGTTTTTGTCCTTTCCGATTGACTAGTCACCTCTTTTCAAGTTGCCTTCTTCAAATCCAGGGTCGTTGACATCGACTAATTCAGGTTCCAGTGCGAATCTTGCAATGTTTTCATCCAAATACCAACTGTCATTCTCATCAATAATTGAGAAAAGCAAAACAAACTCTCTATCAACATCTTTACGGCGCTCTGGTGACAAATAACAAACAATTTAGAAAGCAAATTATTATTTTTTTAGGTTCACTATACCTCTTTCGTCTAGCACGCCTTTTCGACATGTAATTAAAGGCCCAATCAGACCCGAGTTTGTGTCTCTAACTGGATCAACAGCTGAGTAATACGCCCAAGTATTGCAGGGAAAATCGTTCTTTCCTGGCCCCGCTCGTTTCGGCACTGCCCAAACGTATTCGTACACGTGTCCAGGCGGTACGGCATCGTCTAATTTGTTTTTGAATGACGTGCCATCACTGTAGGGTGACCCCTCGTCTGATTTTTGGTAGAAAACGCCGTGAGGATGCATGGAGTAATTTCTCGACCCCATGTTCTTGAAAAATACTCGGATTACATCACCAACTTCAGCTTTGATTATCGGGCCCAGCATGGCTAAATGAAGTTCCCTTGGTCCCCTCTTCTTCATTGTTGTGAATGTAGAGTCGGTGAATTCTCTGAACAGCGCTTTTTTGTATCTACGACCGATTTGCGTCGTGTTTTGGTTCACAAAAATGGCCGTGTTTCTAAAATAAATAAATTATTTAATTTTTTTTTGATAATTTTAAAATTTTTTTTAATAAATAAAAAAAAAAAATCGTACTCATCCTCTGAGAGTTTTCCTCCAAAAATGATCTCTAAATCACGTGGTGCGAAGTTCCATATGTCTTCAATGGCACCGATGAAGTAAGTTCGGATCTGTGGTTGGGGAAATGACAAATTCAATAAAATTATTGATGATTTTGTTTTTAATTTGAAGCACCTTTCCTCCCAATGGGATTTCTGTTGTTCGGGAGCCACATTTCTTGACACTGTATGTCGCTCTCATTCCGCCCGCAAAATGTAAATTTGTCCGACATTCCAAAGCCCAATCACCTTCAAGAAAAATTAAACAAATTGAAAAAAAACAAAATTTTAATCCGAATCATCTCACCTATATTGTCGGGTTTCATAATAAGCGTTTCAAATGTGTCTGGGATGAACCAAACCGTGTCGCGGTTCAATCCTCTCTGCGAGAAAGTGTTGCCATGGAAATGAGCTGAGTGCACGTCAGGATCGTCTCCGACCCCCATAACGTGCCATGACACCACATCATCTTTGCACATCACTAGTCCTTCTAAGTTTCCGTACATAAATCCATTCACAGCTTAAATAAACAAATTAAAATTAAAATTCTTCAAACAGGTCACAATTTTTTAGCTTTGACCGGTTTGTTATTTTGGGCCCGGGCTATTATTTAATCTTAGAAACTTAGCTTCCGGTAAAGTATTTATATTTGTAAGAGTAAACTGACCGTGCATCATGTTAGAATCTTTAAAATCCTGATCTTCAATATCCATGTCTACTGCGTCAGCAAACATCCTTAAATTATCTTCGAAGTAATGACTGAGGTTTTCATCGAAAACGAAAAAATTGACGAAAAATTCTTCATCAACACCACGCTAATTCGACAATTTCAAAAAAAAAAATATAAGTTATATATTTAAATTGAAATAAATAGAGTAAAAACGACGGGTACGACATACGAGTGGAATCTCTCGTACGATTTCACTTGGGAATTTATGGAATCTGGAATCTTTACACAGATTATAATCTGTGATATTAAGATTTGACAAAATCTCGCGAGATTTTACGAGATTTTATGAGTGTTTGCGAGATTTTACGAGGTGTTATGAGTTCTCGCAAGATTTTAAGAGATTGCATGAGATTTCACAACTTCTTCAGACATTTCACGGATGGGAATTTTCTGGGAATCTAGTGGAATTTTTGGGAATTTTGGGAATCTTTGAGAATCTGTGGAATCCCGTAAGATTTCAAGGATTCAAGAATCCCGTACACATTTTTTATGGAATCTGGAATTTTCTAAGGAATCTGGAATTTTCTAAGGAATCTGGAATTTTCTAAAGAATCTGGAATTTGGAATCTGGAATTTTCTAAGGAATCTGGAATTTGGAATTTAGAATTTGGAATCTCAAGATTTGGCTAAACCCTCGCGAGATTTCAAGAGATTTTATAATTCTCGCGAGATTTTAAAAGATTTCACGAGATTTTACAAGTTCTCCAGACGACCCATGGATGGGAATTTGCTGAGAATCTAGTTGAATCTTGTGGAATTTTTGGGAATTTTTGAGAATCTTAGGGAATCTGTGGAACCCCATAAGATTTCAAGGATTTAAGAATCCCGTACAAATTTTCCACCTGTGTCGTACCCTTCGAGTAAAAACATACTTGAAACCCATGTTGGTCAAGTGCCCCTTGCTTACACAGAACCAACGGTCCAAGAAGCCCCGCAAAGGCATCTTTGGTGGGGTCCACAGCGGAGTAATATCGTCCCGTAAGACACTGCGGGTCCGAATGAGTCGGACCGACTGATTCGGGAACCGGGTAGACATAACCGTAATATTCATTGGGATAAACATTACCGGGGTCTTTCGAGTCTATGATGGAATGACTGTGAGGAGTGAGTAAAATCATGTTTAATCTCGACTATAATTACTGCGAAATCCGTCCAAGTAATTCGACGCTTCGTTGGTTTTGTCCACAAAAAGGCGATGCGGTTGGAAGGAGTACGGTCTAGACGCTCGGTTGAGGAAAGTCACCTTAATTACGTCACCCACTTGAGCTCGGATGACGGGGCCCAGGATTCCCAAGTGCGAGGGGTGGTGGAGGGGTTTGAGGAACGTGGAATCGGTGTATCCGCGAAAAATGACTTTTTTGTATTTGCCGCCGATACGATCTCGGCCGCGCGTGAAATACCGAGCCGCTTCCCTGCACAGCACGAGGAAAAATTAGCTTTAATGGTTTAATGGGTGTAATTTGAGCGTGATTTTAATTTTTACTTGTCTTTTAAGAGACGGATGTTGTTCATTTTATTAAAGCCTGACGGCGCGTAGTTCCATGTAACTTCCTCGGCTGCGATGAAATATTCACGGATTTCGCCAGTTACTTTGAATTTTTTCGACCGGTTTTCGCCGCATTGAACGACATCGAACAGCGCCTGCATTCCATCTGCGGGTGAAGAATTGATTTATGTTATTGGAAGATTTAGTAATCGATGATCGTTAACATCGGATGTGTGGATTATCGATGAATTAAGCTTGACATTCCAAATGGGTTACTCAGACCTAGTTGTTTGTATATGTATCAAGGAAACTGTAGTGAAATTACAGTTATGCGATGAAATTATTAATTTTGTGTTGTGATTTTATGAGTTTTTTATCGCTTGAGCTTATTCTATGCTTTCTTAGTGAGGTTAATCGTTTCCACTGGAGCGAATAAACTGTGGCCTAGGCGAAAGTGAACAATGGATCTACTTTGAACCTGTTTTTCACGTGCGTGGAAAGGAAAACGTGATTGATATACGCGCTAAAAGCGTTTTGTTTGGCTAAATTGGTTGCGATTTTGATCGTAAGAATTATTTTAATCGCGTGCAATGCAGCAAAGTTTCCATGAACCTCGAAATAAATCCCGAAATCTTAAAAAAGTTCATAAATATTTTTTTTAAAAAGCATAAAATCTCAAAATAAATTCATAAATCTCAAAATAAATTCATAAATTTCAAAATAAATTCACAAATCTCAAAATAAATTCATAAATTTCAAAATAAATCCTTAAATTTCAAAATAAATCTTTAAATTTCAAAATAAATCCTTAAATTTCAAAATAAATCCTTAAATTTCAAAATAAATCCTTAAATTTCAAAATAAATTCTTAAATTTCAAAATAAATCCTTAAATTTCAAAATAAATTCTTAAATTTCAAAATAAATCCTTAAATTTCAAAATAAATCCTTAAATCTCAAGATAAATGCATAAAATCTCAAAATAAATCTATATACCTCAAAATAAATATATATATCTCAAAATAAATCCATAAATCTTAAAATAAGTTCAGAAATCTCAAAATAAATCCAGAAATCTTTACAAATTTATAAATCCATAAAATTTTTTAAATTTAGGGATTTATAAATCTCATCGATGAAAATTTATAACGTCAGCTCGCCAGAATTTGCTGCGATTTTAAAATTTTTAATCGAGAACAATGCAGCAAAGTTTCAGGGGCAGCGCCGCATGTGGCTTTAAGCAGAGTCGTAGGAACTTACTATCGAAATGGAAATCTACTCGACATGAAAGCAACCAATTGCCGGGATTATTGGCGTTCATCATGACAGTTGTCGAAATAGCAGGAAACAAATTAACTATGTCTTTTCTGCAATTGTAAAAAAAAAAATTATGTTGCTCAACATCCTTTTACTAACCAAAAAAAAAAAACCCCAAAAAAAATTATCCTTGAAATAAATAAAAATTCAATTACCTATGTCGATATTCAATAACAGTTTGTCCTTGGAAACTAACGCTATGGATATCTCTTTGTGAACCCAAGCCTAAAAGGTGCCAACTCACTTTATCGCCATTGCACATAGTTAGTCCAGGAAGGTTACCGAAAATATAACCATTAATTCCAAACTTGACATTTGTTGTCTTTAAAATCGATTTTATAAAATAAAATAAAATTCCAGTCAAAAAATTAATAAAAATAATTTTTTTTTAAATTTTTTTTTTAAATTTTACCTCAAAAATCGTGTTATTTACTAAACTTTGTGGATCAATCCCAGGCAAATACGTGCGAATATTATCCTCTAGATAATAATTGAGATTTTCATTCAAAACCATGAACAAAAGCACATATTCCTCATCCACGTCTTTTCTGTATCCATTCGCCTTCAAAATTCCTGCAGCAAATTGCTCGTAAACGCTTTTAAGTGGAAAACGCTCTATTTTAATTAACTTTCTCACTCACCTGGTTTACAAATGATCATCACTCCCATCACCCCCGTGTTTAAATCGTTCTCGGCCATGAAATGCGAGTGATACGCCCAAGTGAGGCAATTTGGGTCGTCTGCACTGGGCCCATAGTCGGGCCGCGCGTCCCATTTATATGTATAAACCTCTCCGGGTGGCACTCCGTCGTCCATCTTTTGACGAAGCGTCGTTCCGTCTTCGTACAAGGCACCTGAGTCGAAAAAAATTCAAGAATTTATCAAAAAATAAAAATTAACGTTTTTCTATATCAAGATGTGTAAAATGTAAATTATAGGTCACCATGACGGGACCTTGGATGAATTTTTTTTTGCACTTTTGGTTGTGCCAGGCACAAAATTAATACGTTAACTGGGACTTGTTGTTTACATATAGGCAAATCAGGGTTAAAAAAATTTGGTAAACGGTTTCACTGGTGCGTGATATATAAACATCAAAAATAGGTGTGGTCAACTTAAATAAGTTTTTAAAATTTTTTTTTATTATGTTTTTATTACCTTCGTCCATTTTAGTGTAGAAAACTCCATGTGGATGTAAACTGTAATTACGCGATGCATTGTTCCAAAAATGGACAATGATAGTGTCCCCGACTTCGGCTCTAATCACTGGTCCGAGCACCCCTAACCAAGGTGGGTGTTTCTTCTGGCGTTTGAAGGTAGCGTCGGTGAATTCACGGTAAAGAGCTTTTTTGTACCTGGTACCGATCATTGGTGGGTCCCGAGACCGTTGGATGAACATATCGGACACACTGGGTGGAATTGCAATTGAAAAATAGCCAGAAATTAAAATTAGTTCAAATCGACGGTGATTGTGTTTTCATGCGGCAACAGGTGGGCTTTCTGCCGCAGCAACACCAAAACTCCGTCCAAAAGAAAAATTCACACTTTCATTTTATTTATTTTTTTTTGTACCGTAAGATTTTATGATACGGAAACGTAATTTACCGACCAATAAATGACTTAATCGTTAAATAAAAAAAATTTATTTTTTAACACATTTGGAAATAACTTGCTCGAGGAAGTGGATAGACTCAATTAACTTAATTTTATGTAGCGATTTTCTTTTTTTTCTTTTTTGTCTCAACTAATAATTTAACAGGAAATTAGAATTCGCCAACACCCTTTAATAGTGGTGACACCATAAATAATATTTTTTATTTTTGTGAATAGTTTCTCGTATTTCGGATAATAATAAATAGCAATGCTAAAATTAAAAAAGAAAGAAAATAATTATATTTAAAAAATAAAAAAAAATCGCAGTTTATTGACACCGAACCACCCAACTATGGTACACATTTCTGTTACATATTATAAGTTATGTAAATCCAAGTCGTGTTTCAATAAAAATCCGAGAATGAGGAAATTAGTATTTTTTTTTTTTTAAACTAATTAATCTGAGTCATTCACTGAAACATTTCCATTAAACTTACAATAAATTCAATGTTTTCCTAATTATAATTGATCAATTAAAGTTGTTTTGAAATAGAAGAACCTTGAACTGTAGAAAATGTGCAAATTGTTGGTTTGTCCAGTCCAATGCATGAGAAAAAGCGCGATTATGCACGTGGGATAATAATTACGTGACCCTTTCATCCAAGCATGGAATCGACACCCACGTAGCTATTTAATGAATTACCGCGTTTGGCTAATTAGAAATTGCAATACATATATAGATATGCACAGATATAATGTGACAGTCACTCCCTTTCAAGCTCTAGTGCTCTTACTGACCCACTGACCACTTTCGGTTAATAAGAACTACTTCCGCCTCATGGATTATTGGGTTTTCAAACCCATAAATATCTATAAACATTTTTTTTGGGTTTATTATAAATAAATAAATAATTTTTCATAAGGTTGTTACCCTTGGACATTATTTCACGGTTAAACATGCGTAAAGTAGAAAATGAAACCAATTAACACTGTTTACCAGTTACTAGATTTTTGCGTGTTTGGTAAAGAAATATTTGAATAAAATTTTTGAAGTTTAAAAAATCAATTAGTGAAATTAGGTCTATAATTTTTGTTTTTTTGTTTTATTCTTTGTTCAACCCCGGAGGCTCATTTTGTCACATTCTTTTCGATTCGGCCTGGTACGACTTTTTTTTTTATTTTTTTTATTTTTTTTATTTTAAATGCGTTCAGAAAAGAACAATTAATAGGTCGGCACGCGTCTCGTTTAAGAAAATTTCCTTCCACATTTTTACATTTTTTCACAATCAACATTTTTTTTATGCTAGGAGATACAATTAAAATTAAAACAGTCTATGATGAATGTAAGCTAGATAATTAATCAACGGAAATGTTATTTTAATTAATTACTTCCGTAATTCTTTACAAATAAAACATAAATACTAAAATTTGCATCCCAGAAGATGATTTAAAGTGTAAAGCGCTTGTTTTACGTGTTAAAAAGTGAGTTAATCGAGTGTAAAAGTGTAAAAGTTAGTGAAAACAAACTGAAAAACTTTTAACGTGTTATTACCTTGTGTCATTGTTGATTAGATTGCGTCCTGAAGGAGCGAAATCCCATTCTAACTCCAAACAACCGATGTAATAGGTTCGAGTTTTCGCTGCACTGCAACAAATCAACAAAACGGACAAAGCCGCACTCGTCACCAGTAAACCTGAGTTCATCGTTGAAAAAGTAAGTGAAGTCGACGAATTCTTTATTTATAGTTAAATTTAAAGCGCACGTGACCAAGACGAATTCCCTCTTGGCAATATAATCGACGTCATAATTGGCTAACTGCAACAGCACTCAGCCGTCACTTGGACGTTGGTTTAGGTGACACAATTAGGACATTTGTTATGCGTCAGGTTTTAAAAAATTTAATTTACTTGTTGTTTGTTTTTTGTGAGTTTAATAAACTGAAATGGTCAATTTATGATTATTAAAAAGTTTGATACTTTTTGGTGGTTTTTTCGCTTTTTTTTGGAAAATATGAAATTTAGGTCATTCGTATAAAATTTTATTTACAAATATAGCGTATAAGAAGTTTATTTTGAAGAATATTCACCTTACAAGTGAAACACAGGGTTCATTCAAGCTTGAAAGCCAAAGTCGACTTTTAGACTTTTACTGCCTTGTGACGAGTGGTTTGCGACTTGGTGTCATGATAAGTCACCTGGTGACTTATTTCTATCACTAGGCCACTGGGTTATAATATTTATTTTTCATTTGTTTTTAAATTTTTTTTAATTTTTTTATTATGAGAAGTTTATAGGAATTTTTGAAAAGCTGCCCCTTAGCTTTGCTGCTGAACACAAGAATTGGACCGCTCGAACCTTCTAAAATACAGTTGTTTTGATTTTTATTTGTTAATTACATAAATTTGGATTGAAATTGATCGATTTATCTATTAATTTTGATAAAATTGGTCTTTTTTTGTCTGCGTATTTTTTTCTGAAACTCAAAGGTTGTTGTCCCGTTGACAAATTTCGTCATTACTAACAAAATGCTAACAATTTTGCGTGCTTCACTTGGGTACAAATAACGTGTCAACCGAATGTGAACCAGCCTTTAGGCTTCACATCACTTTAATTCGAAATAAATACCACAACGAGTTCTTTTATACATTTAACTCTGGGCGGAATAGGGGTCGAGTTTGAGTGTTTTATTCAGATGTAGATCTAAGATCTTTAATTCACACTTAAAAGTTGTTGTGTTTAGTACATTGGCGTTAGTCAAGAAAGGTGAACAAACATTGAAATCAGGCTGAAAACGAAAAGTTCAAGGACTTGACTCGGTAGCAACCGTCTTTTTAATTGAAGTTTTTATTTTTAACTCGTAATTGGTCAAAAGCTTTCATTAATTTGGCAAATGCGGCTTTCCTGCTTAGCAATGTGAAGTTGAAAGCGATGAGTTTTTATTATTCTCACAACTCGAATGCGATTAAAACAGTTTCTGACTGTAAGTGATGATTTTATAAATAAATATATAAATAAATAAATAAATAAATAAATAAATAAATAAATAAACAAATAAATAAATAAACAAATAAGAGAAGTGTGTTCTGCCCGAGAGGGCCGACATTAGCAATTTTCATCGACAAGATTTATAAATCTTTAGATTTAAAGATTTATTTTGAAATTTTGAAATTTATTTTGTGATTTATGGATTTATTTTGAGATTTATAAATTTATTTTGAGATTTATAAATTTATTTTGAGATTTATAAATTTATTTTGAGATTTA
>JAQFXT010000631.1:0-29877 GCA_034683725.1 Strigamia crassipes
AAAATATTCAAAAATATTCAAAAATTTGTTGAAAATATTCAAAAATATTCAAAAATTTGTTGAAAATATTCAAAAATTTGTTGAAAATATTCAAAAATATTCAAAATTTTGTTGAAAATATTCAAAAATATTCAACATTTTGTTGAAAATATTCAAAAATAATCAAAATTTTGTAGCTAAAATCGAGATTCAAAAAGAATCAAAAACAAGGAAAAATTTAGACCTAAAAATTGAGATTTTATTGAAAATATTCAAAAATGATCAAAATTTTATTGAAAAAAAACATTCAAAAACTATCGATCCAGACACCACAACAACCATATTCCCATAAAACACATTCAACAAAATGACTACATTCGTCTTACGACCCTAAACATCCCCAAATTAAAAGAGAAAAAAAAACCTAATTGAATAAACTGACATTACAACAACCCAAAATAACACCACCAATTTACTAATCCCAAAAAAAAAAGGTCAAACAAAACAAGAATTCATCCCATTTATCAGTGCATACAATCTAACACAAATATCGTTTCTCATTCTAGTAAAAAAAAAAAAATGGCCGAAAACGGTTTCGACGAACACTTCTCGAGCGCAGTAAACCGAAGAGAAGACAGACCCAAATGCCGCAGCGGGAGGTTCAGTCCTACGCATAGCGCGCACGGCTGCCTCATGCGCACAAGTCTGTTCAAACTGAGCACCGAGAAAAAGGCGAAAAAAGTCCGTTTCTATAGAAACGGCGACAGGTTTTTCAAGGGCGTCATTTACGCCGTGTCGAACGAGCGCTTCCGGAGCATCGAATCGCTGCTCGAGGAACTCACAAAGAGCTTGGTGGACCAAGCGAATTTACCCAAAGGAGTGCGATTCATTTTCACGGTCGACGGGAAGAAAATCACCGATTTGGATCAGTTGGAAGAGGGCGAAGCGTACGTCTGCAGCTCGACCGAAGCCGTGAAGAAACTCGACTACGGGAAGAACGATGCGCCGCAGTGGAATTCGTGCAAGAATAAAAGTTCGTCGAGTTTGAAGCTCGACATGAATAATCACGAAGAAAAGGAGTTTATTCGGCCGAAGTTGGTCACCGTCATCAGAAATGGGATCAAACCGAGAAAAGCCGTTAGGATTTTGTTGAATAAAAAGACGGCGCATTCGTTCGGACAGGTTTTAGGCGATATCACCGAAGCCATCAAGTTGGACAGCGGGATCGTCAAGAAGATTTTTACGCTCGATGGGAAACCTGTGAGTGATCAAAAAATAATTTGTTTAAAAGTTTGAACGATTTGTTGTTTTTTGTTTGTTTAGGTTAACTGTTTGGCGGATTTTTTCAACGATGATTCGATTTTTATCGCGTATGGGCCGGAGAAGTACAGCCATGATGATTTCGATCTCGATTCTGACGGTAGGTGGCGGGTGGCGTTAGAGGATGAACAGCTTCTGAGGATGCAAACTCGTTTTTGTCATCTGAAAGTGATCAGAAGTTTGTAGTTTATAAGTCACCGGACAGTATCATAAATTACTTTTCATCATTTCACTTTCATTTCGTAAGAAATTTTTTTCCTACATGATGACGGGTTTTTATGGTTGAGGCTTTCCTGTGTGAGTCATTGATCTTGCTGCTAGTAGGATGTTGCGTGGTGGGAGAATCGCTTTTCTTAATTCGGGGTTTTGGGTTTTGGTTGAGGGGTTGATTTTTTGGGTTTTGTTAGGTGGGATTCTAGTTATTGTTTTTGTGGAATATTTTTCTGGTGTTTAGAATAATTAATAATAAAGGTTTTTTGTTTCGTAGATGTTTGCTGGGTTTAGTTGGGGTTGTTGCCGCGAGATGGCGGCGGACGATTTTTCTCGTTTTGATTTTGATTTTGATTTTGATTTTTCTAGAATGCAAATCGTTAACACCGTGCACTAAGAGCCCAATTCTGCAAAGAAGTACGAAAATGTCGGCTAAATTGAGAGGAAGACAATTTTCGCCGTGTTTTGAGAATGAAAACGGTAATGTGTAAAAATGGCCGTTATTTATTTATTTGAATTTGGCGCCATATTGAATTCGAGTGGTTTTTTTTTTTGTTTGGCAGATTTCAACGGCGAGGTTTACTACACCAACACATCGCCAAAAATGCATCGAAAAAGCAGATCGAAATCTCCAGTAAATTTACCCAGCACTACAATAATTAAATTAAATTAAATTAAATATTTTAAATTTATAGGGTCAGGTGAAATTTCAAAACGGACATTTATCGTTAACTACACACAATTTCCCAGCCGACATTTCCAAAAACTACGACGTCGGAAAAATAATCGGAGATGGAAATTTCGCCGTTGTGAGGGAATGCATTGACAAGTAAATTAAATTGTTAAATTAATTTTTTTAAACTTAATTATTACTTAATTTGTAGAAAAACGAGGAAAGAATTCGCTTTAAAAATAATAGATAAAACAAAATGCAAGGGAAAGGTAGAATTGTCTTAATTTAATTTAAAGTCCAATGAAATATTAATTCTTTTTAATTTTTATTTTTAAAAAAAGGAGCAAATGATTGAAAATGAGGTTTCCATACTGCGACGTGTTCACCACTCGAATATTGTGATGCTGCTGGAAGAATACGACCTGGATAATGAGCTTTATTTAGTAATGGAACTGCTAAAAGGTGGAGATCTGTTCGACGCCATTGCGGGAGCGACGAAATACACCGAGCGTGATGCCAGTAAAATGATTAACAACTTAGCGAGTGCACTCGCTTATCTACATTCACGAAAAATCGTTCATCGGGATATTAAACCGGAAAATTTACTCGTGAGTGACTAAATTGGTCGGAAATATTGAGTTGTGGTCGATAAAAAAGTTTTATTTCAGGTTTTTGATGACGAAAACGGATGCAAGTCGTTAAAATTAGGTGATTTCGGACTCGCAGTCGAAATGAACGAATCTCACGAGTTATTATACACCGTTTGTGGTACCCCGACCTACGTGGCACCTGAAATTCTCGCCGAAACTGGCTACGGACGGAAAGTCGACATGTGGGCCACCGGTGTGATCATGTACATTCTCCTCTGCGGCTTTCCACCGTTTGTCAGCCAAACCAACAACCAAGACGAACTTTTTGATCAAATTTTGGCCGGACGTTACGAATTCACGTCGCCGTATTGGGACGACGTGTCCAACTCGGCGAAAGTATTGATTTTCACCGATAAAATTTTCGTAAAAATAAATAATTTTCGTTTGTTTAAAGGAATTAATCGTTAATTTATTACAAGTCGACGTTGACAGGCGTTTTTCGGCGTTGCAAACCATCTCGCATCCTTGGGTGGCCGTAAGTAAGGGTTCACAATTAAGATCTTTTGGATCAATTTCATTTTGTTGGTTTAATTCAGGATGACACAGCTTTGGATAACGACATGCACGAGACGGTTTCGCACGAATTGGGCGTGTATTTCGACACTAAACCAAAAACCTCATCCAAATCTGCCGGCATTGCTTTGGTTGCCGTAAGTAGTTGACATACGTCGAGGAAATTGTCGTTATAATTTTGATTTTTTTTTTTTTTTTTGTGATTGTACAAATTTAATATATATTTTTAAAAATGAATATGGCTGCTAAATGTCTTGTAAGATAGTTTGAGTTAAGATTTTGTGTTTTTTTTTGTGTTTTTTTGTTTTTTTGTATAATTTATTTTCTAATTTAAATGATTTGGATTTATTATTATTTTTATGGCAAAAGCTTTGTTATCGCTTTGTATTTTTTTTTTTTTTTTTTGGTTTATTGCATGGAGTTCTGCATAATCAACTGTGTCTAGTCTTCGATGACTTGAAAAGAAAGAAATATAAATTTATAAATAATAAAAAAGATTTATTGAAAAATATGTAATTTTTTAAAGTAATATTTACAATGTTTATTTACGAGTTTCCACTCAATTATTGACACAGATGTGGTTTAATGCATTTGTTTATTATTTCGCTGTTGCTTCCTGAAGGCTGCGTGTGGAAATTAGTTTATTATTTTTGCTTTGGCAGATAATGCTTTTTATTTTTTATTTATTTACAGAGCTGTGCACTGGTACATTTGCACGTTTTTCGTGTGACAAGGTCAAAAATGCATTTTTAAGCAAAAAAAATTGATTTTAAGTCTTAAAAATTCACTTTTGCATTTAATATATGCATTTTTGCGTTTAAAATATGCATTTTTGTGTTTAAATATGCATTTTTGTGTTTAAAATGTGCATTTTTGTGTTTAAAATATGCATTTTTGTGTTTAAAATATGCATTTTTGTGTTTAAAATATGCATTTTTATGTTCGAAATGTCCATTTTTGGATTTAAAATATGCATTTTTGTGTCTGAAACATGCATTTTGGTGCAAATTAATTAATTTTTAATTTAAAAATTCCACTTTTGCATCTAAAATATGCACTTTTATGTCATAATGTTTATTTTATGCACATTAATTGATTTTAAATCAAAACAATTATTTTTGGATTTAAAATATGCATTATCGTGTCTAAAATATACATTTTTGTGTCTAAAACATGCATTTTGGTGCAAATTAATTGAATTTCAAAATTCCATTTTTGCATCTAAACTACGCATTTTAATGTCTAAGCTATGCATTTTGTGTCCAAAATATTACCACGTAACATAGCATCACGTGACATCATTTGTCTTTATTTTCAATGTATTAGTCGACGGCATTGGATAAAGGTCAACAATATTTCCCCTCTCGACGTTCTATCCAATCGGGAGATTCGTCTCCGTCAACCACCAACTCCGTGCACAACGTCAATGGCAATGGAAATCATTACAAAGATGATAGCGAGACCTTTTAAGGACTTTTTGGAATGCATTTTTATGGTTATTGATCGTTCGTGAGCGTGACTTTTATCTAATAGTGTCAACTAGTGATGCATTTAACTACTTTATCCACTTCCCCATAGTGAAGTTGAGTGTTTAGTGTCACATATGGTCTGATGGAAGCAGCAGTTTTCAAGTTCTATTTATACAATCTATTGTTTACGACTTTTTTCTTTTTTAAGTTTTAAAAGTTGATATTTTCTAGACATTTTTATATACCGTATTATAAATTATTCTTTTTTTAGTTTTTAAGTTTTAAACAAGTTTTTTTTTATAATAGAATTTACATCGAACGAAGAATGATTAATGTCAGCTTGTACTAATTTGCCTCTTAACATATTCCAGCTGTTTATATACGATAAAAGTGCTTAAAATTACGCTTTACGGGCGGAATATCGTTATAACGAATTATTTCTACGGTATAAATATTTATACAACAGAAATTCAGTCGCAATTAACCGAATTACGTTATAAAAACGACATTCAAGCGGTTTTACGCTATAGAAACGACCATTTTTACGGTTTTACGCTATAGAAACGATTATTTTTACGGTTTTACGCTATAGAAACGATCATTTTTACAGTTTTTCGCTATAAAAATAACGTTTACACCGAATTTATACGGTTTTTGTTGTAATTTTGATTGTTTGTAACGATATTCCACCAGTATTTGTCAACATATCTTGTGTTTAAATTGCCTTACGTGTGGGTGATGAAAATTGACGACACAGTGGTGCTTTTTGCTTGATCAAGTGCTTTGATTTCTATTAATATTTCTAAACGAGTGACATAATTTTGATATAAAAAAATATTTTTAGGACTTAAATGGCTCCAAATATTGACCCAAATATTAAATAACTTATTTATTTATAAAAGTATTATACTAATATATTAATATACTATATTTGTGGTATATGTGATTGTAGTTTGAAGTGTTTTTAATGTCAAATGACTCAAATCTTCCAATGCAGGTATCAAATTGCTCATGTATGGACATGCCAATTCCGCCTTCCTTATTTTCCAACTCTTGCAATTTCTAATAACGTAAATCAAAGGCTTTTTTGTGCATAATTTTTACATGCTGTTTCGTCCCATTTTATTATTACGCTTTTGTGACATGTTTCCATTTAGTGTATTTACATTTTGGAATAAAGGACAAAGAATGGACTGAAAAATATAAAAAAAAAATTTAAAAAAAAAATTATCGTTATGTTGATAATATCGATTCAATTTGATCGATATCTTTAGGACATTTTTCGGATAAAACCAAAGGGCCTTGGTCAGTCATTAGAATGTTATCCTCGATCCGGATGCCGATTCCCCGGAACTCCTTAGGAACTCTTGTATTATTCTCATTCACATAAATACCTAGAAATGAAATACAATCAAATTAATCAATCAAAAACTGATTTAAAAAAAAAAAAAAAAACAATTACCAGGCTCGATCGTAAACACCATTCCACTTTGCAAAGACAAACTCCTCGGTATCGCCGCAGAATCGTGAACATCCATCCCCAAATAATGTGACACGTGATGTGGACAAAACTCTTGCGCAGCCTAAAAAATATAAATAAATAAATAAATATAAATAAATATAATAATAAATAATAACAAATAAAATTTATATATATAAATAAATAAATAAATAAATAAATAAACAAACACTTCAAAACTCTAAAAACAATCACCTGATAGGCTTCCGCTTCGGTTAATTGACCCGAAATGAGGCCCAACTCCTTCAGTTTCTCGCCCAACATTTTAGTAAAGCAAATATGCAGTTTATCTAGAGAAATCCTCTGCTGACATAAGTCCAAAAGCTGCTGCTGAAGCGCTAACGTAGCTTGATATAAAGCGCGCTGTGCCGAGCTGTATTTGCCTCCTATTGGCCACGTCCGCGTGATGTCACTGATGTAACCGTGCAAGTAACATCCAGCATCCATCAACACGAGTTGGTTGGGTAATATCACTTGGTTGTTATTGATATAATGGATTATGTTGGCCCGGTTTCCGCCCGCAACTACCGGCGGATAGGCCAAGTATTTGGCTCCGCGGATGCGACATTCGTACTCCATTTTCGCGTGCAGATCGTTCTCGTTGCATTTTTCTGCTTCGTTGGAGAACCGCATCACTTGCACGAATGCGTCGGATGCGATTTCGCAACTTTGTTTCATCAGAGCGATTTCGGAACTCGATTTAATGAGTCGCAACGACTGCAGCAGCGGACGGGGCGACTCGCACGAGAATTTGAAGCTTTTATCGACGAATTTCTTCATTATTTTGTGGATTTTCGGGTTCGGACAGTTGTAGAAGTCAAACCACAGCACGAAACGTTTTTTCAATTCGAGAAATTTATCTAAATAGTCTTCGAACGCGTCCATTTCCTGCGATTCGTTCACCCCGAGCAGATTCAACGCCCCGTCCGCGCCGCTTCTTGGCCCGTCCCACAGTTCGGTTTCCGGGTCCTGTTTCTGGACGAATATCGACGATTTGTGGGTCGGTAGACGTTTGTCGGGGAGGGATTGGAGGACGAGTACGCTGTCCGGTTCCTGGAAACCGGTGGTGTAGAGAAAATCCGAGTTTTGGTGGAAAATGTACGGGATTTTTTCCGACATGTAGGTCTTAGTGGCAGATGGGATCACGACCAGGTGATTGTCGCATTTCATTTTTTCGTTCGCTTGAACGTTGCATTTGCCTATTGAGTCCATCAATCGGGTCCGGCGTTGCTCGAATTCTTCTTTCGTTAATCCAGGCGTAACCTAATAAGATTTTTATAAATTAAATTAGATTTAATTTTTTTTTTTTTTTAAATTTAATTTTACTTGTCCTTCGGAAATTAGATGTGGATGTGTGGATGAAACCGGCTGTCCATAAAGGCGCGATTTTTTCACGATGTATTTTTCATTTGGAGATAAATAATTCTGTAGATTTCTTTTAAAGTGTAACAAACTAAATCCGTATCTTCTGGATGCCATTAGCGAGCGGAACAAACGAAAACAGCAGCTCGAATGCCTCGCCTCCATTGCCGATTGGTTATTTCGGAAAAAACTAGCTTTAGACAGCTTTAAGCACTGTACAATTTAACGTGAGATTAAATATACTTATGTTAGTTATGTATAAATTTTTTTCTTGACAAAAAACGTGATAATTTGTTACGGAAACGGAACTATCCGTTATGGATTTTGCGTGAAATCACCTTTTAGAGTTGGCTGAGGCTATTACAGCGCCGCCATTTGCGCACTTTTATTCTTGGCGTGGAGTGGGAATCCGAGGCGCGCACAGATCCTGAAAGAAATTGCTTTCTTTTTGATATTAACAACACCGATCGTGCCACCACTTCCATTTTTTTTATTTCGACCAATTGGTATGTGATTCGCGATTTGTCCTCAAATGAACTCTCTATTAAAAATTAAGCCTACATCAGAGAACAAAGATTTTCAGTCGAAGTTTAATTGAAGAAATTTCTTGATTTTGCAGAGAACTGATCGAAGATGAACTTGAACAAAGACCACATAAACCAACTGCAGGGATTCATTCAACTGTGCCAGGCTACTCCCCAAATCCTACACTCACCAGAACTTGCATTTTTCAAAAATTATTTGGTTAGGTACAAAAATCGACAAAAATCGACGGAAAAAAAATTTATTTCAAATAAATAAAATAATTTCTTTGCAGTCTGGGTGCGACACTTCCATCCGAATGCTGTCCCGAACCCGAGAAGCCATCTAAAGCGGAGGAAGTTCCGGAAAGAGAAGAAGTAAAAGCCGAGGGCGAAGTAAAAAATGGATTAATTGATTTAAAAAAGTTGTAATTCAATAATTCTTTTCAAAGAACATCGAGACGCCTAAAAAGGAGGAAGAGAAAGTTGGGCAACCCGATGAACTAATCGAAAGTGATGTTGAGATCGACACGGAAGGAATTCTCGAACCGGACGACGATCCGCCGCTTCCGATGGGCGAAGAAGACAAGGAGTCGACGGAGGAGGAGATCGACCAAAGCGACGAAAAGAGAAGCGAAGCGATGCGAGCCATTTCCGATAGTGCGATTGATTTACCCACAAAAAAAATTTTTCTTTTTTTAAATTTTTAAATTTTTAAATTTATTTAGACGACAACCAAAAGGCGATTGAGCTTCTAAGCGAAGCGGTTGTGCTGAATCCGGGTTCCGCAGCGCTCTATGCCAAAAGAGCGAGGTTAGATTTTTGATTCAGATCAATTATTTGAATTATAATATTTATTTATTTATTTATTTATTTATTTAGTTGTCTGTTGAAGTTAAATAAGCCAAATGCTTGTATTAGAGATTGCGATGTTGCGATTAAGATGAATCCGGATAATGCGCAGGCGTATAAGTACCGTGGGCGTGCTCAGAGGTAATGATTGGTTTTAATTAAATGAGGGAAATTGAAATTTTTTTTTTTTTTTTTTAGATTGTTGGGTCATTGGGAAGAAGCTTGCAACGATTTAGCCACTGCGTGTAAAATCGACTACGATGATCAAGCCAATGAATGGTTAAAAGAGGTTCAACCAAACGTAAGTAGCGGCAAATCCGAGGGGTTAGCCAATGCTGGCCAAGATTTTGGATTTCAAAATCCAGAAATCCACGAAATCTTACAAATTGAAACCAAATTAGCAAAATTTTATAGGAATTTGCTCGAAATCTTGCAAATCGTAGCTAGATGAAGCAAAATCTTAAAGAAATTTTCCTGAAATGTTTAAGATTTAACGGGATTTGTAAATCTCAAAGTGAAATGACAGTTTAAGCCACGTAAAACGTTAAAAACGTTAAAAATGTTAAAAATGAGAGAGGAAATGGCTCAAATTGCAACCATAAGAAGAAAAAACACGAGTTGTTTAATGACTTATCCTTTATTTTTATTTATAAATTATTTGAACCCCATCTAAACAACAATTTACATAGATTTTATAGGAAAAACTGGTTTTTGTACCGTTAAAACGTGTAATACTGGTCGAATTTTGGTATTCGTAAGAGAAGGAAACAAAAGGAATGACTAGAAAATTGGGCATTACGGAACCTAAGGTTTCTTGTATTTATTCTTTTCGTGGCGAACATTACTGCACACCGTCGTGCCGCCCTCGATCGAACACGTTTCGTACGTCTTTTTCACGTCGTTGAGCAGTTGCGGCAATTCCACGTTGATGGCGTTGTCGATTTTATCCAGAAGACACTTGGAGAAGAAACCGCACTGGCTCGACAACGGCTGAAACGAGTCGATAAGATGGATGTTGAAGAAACTCTTGTAGATGTCTGGCGCTACCAGATCGTGACGACTGACGTGTCCGTGCGTGAGGACCGACTCGTAGATGCGGTACTTCGAGGGGTTGCCGAGAATGTCTTCAACGATCTCGCGGTTGTCACGGAAAATCGACTTGTGTTCCTTCAACGCGGCGATGTAGCGGTCGACGACGAGCGCGTGGTTGCGCACGAGGATCGCGTGTTGCCGGATCAAGGCGATCTTGTTTTCCAGGCGATTTGCAATGACATCGTACAAATCATTGAAGAGGGACACTTCTTCGGCTAGAAAGAGGTCCGAGTTGACGGCCGTCTTGAATTCCCGCGACCAGAACGTGCCCGTGTAGATGCGCGGCGGTTCGGTCACGTTGATGAACGGCGCCAGACTCCAGAACAGCGCGCCGTACACTCGCATCAGTTCTTGGGGCGTCACAGAATCGGCTTTGTTCAGGATTATCCGAACCTGGAGTGGAGAAAACAATGCGATTATTACAATTAAAAAAAAAAAAAAAAATATTTGGTTTTTAAAAAGTCACTTTGGCTTCGTGGGTCTTCAGCTGGTTGAATAGGGTCTCCAATTCGATGCCCACGTCGAGTTTTGTGGGGTCGAACACTACGAAAATGAGATCGGCTCGTTCGATGAACCATTTGCAAACATCATTGAACGGGTAACCACGTTCTTGTTGCTTCCTGTTTTCAATGATGCCTGGGGTGTCAATTATAGTCACCTAAATTTAAACTTTATGTAAATTAAATTGCCCAACGAGCGAGCAAAAACCTCTTGGTCACAAAGGGTCAAAAGATAGTGAGTATAAACATATCCACGCATAAGCGAGCTAATTCAAAGCATTGAAATAGGAGAAATGACCAAATTCAATATAAAATGAAACAGGCAGTCTAGGCAGCCTCGAGCTCGGCCTCTAGCCATGCTGATGTGGGAGACAGCCCAGGGAAATGCCTGGGAGCACCGGGTTGATTAGGCAATCAACTGAGTATGTGCGGGGAAATATGGGAAGTTGTTCGGCACTGCTGATCCGCCACTTTACCATTGAAACGCAAAGATTACACGGGCTTAGTAGAGCAACGTTGGGTTACCGGTCCGTAACCCGCGGGACAAAATACGATATTGGTCCGTGACGCATTGGGATAATAAAAAAATACCGGTTTGCTACATGACATAGTTTGAGAAACGCCGTTCTAGTTCATGCAAGTGGGCTACGTGCGTTCCACGAATAACGAAACTAGGTAATAACCCTTTCTAGAAGTTTATTCGGCATTCGCACGCCTTGGAAACGCTCGATGAAAGCTTGTCCGAACTTCTCGAGCGAGGAGTAGCTGCCGTCTACGGCCAACACCATTCCTTCTATGGTCTTGTAGTCTTCGCCGTACATCAGGACCGTGAAGTCCGACGTCGTGGGTTGTGCACCTGAAAAAGGGATTTGATCTATCGGCTATCGGTTTTTTATTCGGTCTCGGCTTCTATTTACCCGACGCCAAGGCCATAGGAGTGCTTTCTATGCCAAGGATGTAATTGATCATGGATGATTTTCCCGTGCTCCAAGGGCCGACGAATAGGATGCGAGGCATGGCAAAGATTTCTCCATCTGGGTTGAGATTTGTTGGAGTTAGTGTCGAGGTGTTTGTCATGGGTTCCACCTCACCATTAACTATGTTCTTGTTCATGTCGTTAAATTTATAAACGGTTTCTATTGGTTTAATTGCATTGTTATAGATTATACTGAGTTTTTTTAAGGTTCCTGTTAAGAAATTATGGTCGGATGCATCCCTTGAGAAATATATTGGGAAAAATAATGTCACAATTAATTGGAAATGTCAACAATTCGCTTAATATTCATAAAAGATGGAATTTTTCGTCACGTGACTATCTTTTATGAGTATTTTGGTTTTTTTTTTTTTTTGTAAAATATAAAGGTTTGCAATTTATTTTAAAATTTTTTTTTTATATTGATTGATCCAATACCCATCGCTATCTAAACGAAGTGTGGTTGCAATGTGGTCTCGGCTTCTTTGACTAAATACCAGTGGCTCTTCGGGTTTGGCTTCTTTTTTTCCATTTTCTAGTTCTAGAAATTTAAAAAGATAACAAAAATGGAGGGGAAAATTGTTTTATTTTCGAGTTTTAACTGATAAATGTTATCTGGTTTTGATATTTGCTATTAAAACGATATTTTTTCGAGTTTTAATTTTAAAAGAAATACTAAATTCAATTAGGAATTCGAGGGGATTGAATAAATGATGATTTTGGTATCGATTCGCTCGTTGTTTGGGTAAGGTGATTTCTCCTCTGTGCACTGCATGCGCAACGGTAAACGATTGTGGATTTGTGTTACGAGTGCGGGTTTTTTGGGCGAAAAAAGATTCCACTCAAGGTTAGACAAGGAAAGAGCGTACTAACCTTCAGCTAAAATTAAACTGGTGCAGATCCATAAAACGAGGCATGTCAAAAATAAAGGCAGACGATTTGTTTGGCATCCATTTACAGCCGCGGAAGCCATTTTGAGCGAGGTATTGTGGGAGGACAAGTGGCGCCAATATTTGAAATGAGTTACTTTTTGGAAAATTAAATTCTTTTTATTATTCAAAATTGTTTACATCTATGAATTATTATTTGAAACTAAATTTGGAAAATAGAAATATTTAAACAAACCAATGAAGAAAATCAAAACAAATTGTTGGGGGGAAAAAAATTGATTTTTTTTTTCTTCTTCTTCGCTTAAGTCTTTTATCCATATGATAAAGATACTTTTATTATTATTATTTTTTTTATAATTTATTTTATTGTTTTACTAGAAATGGGATTTTTGTTTCTTTGTCTCCTATGATGTAATTTGCATTTGATTTCTCAAGAGAATTATTTTTAAAATTCCTATTGAGAGTTCACCTTTTGCCTTCCATGCCAAACCCTACGGTTTTGCGGTATTTGCCCATCAACTCCGGCAGCTCGTAGGCAATGGCCAAATCAAGTTTATCCAGTGGACAGCCTTTGAAGTAGGAGCAAGTGGAAGCGAGTAGTTTGAAATCGTAGAGTGGGTTTACTTTGAAGAAGTCGCGGTAGATGTCGGGATCCGGCAAATCGTAGCGACTGATATTGGTCAACGTGCTGAGTCCTTCGTAGATGTGGTAGTTTTGCGGGTTGTCGATGATCTCTTCCGCAATCTTCTTTTTGTTGCTGAAGAATGTCTTGTGGTTGTAGTAGGTGTTGAGATAGCAATCCACCATTTTGGCGTGGTTTCTGACGCGGACGGCATGCCGGCGAGTGAAGGAGATCTTATTCTCCACACGTCCATCGATTGTTTGTTTCAAGTCTTGCAAAAATGCGTGCTCTTGGGCGTAGAAGAGTGTGCTCGGGCTTCCTGGAAGGAATTGGTGGGAGCGGAAACTACCCACGTAGACGGTTGGTGGTTCGCTGCTACCCAGTAAGGGTGACAAGTTCCACAGCAAGGTGCTTTGCACTTTCATTAATTCTTGAGGGCTGACTACATCGGCCTTGTTCAGCACTATGCGTGCTTGGGATTCACGGCCTTTGAGTTGGTCAAAGAGCGCTTCCATCTCAAGACCCATGTCTAGTTTGGTTGGGTCGAAAACAACGTAGATGATGTCTGCACGATCGATGAACCATTGGCAGGCATCGTTGAAGGGATAAGCACGCTCTTGTTGTTTTCGGTTTTCAATGATGCCTGGAGTGTCAATAATAGTCACCTAAAGTATAATGCAAATGTTAGATTTACGCCTAGTTTACACTTGAACAACTTATGTACATAACTATTCAAGTTTTAGAAACTCTCGGCCACGAGTCTAAAACATGCCTCTAACTAATCACGTCACAAATTTCAAACAAGCACCACCGGTGGATGACTTGAATAAACATGGATGCCAGATTGCATGCGCCCACTCTAAATCTATTTAGTTCGATATTGAAAAAGCTTCGATTACTTTTGCAAAACCAGGCTAGTTTTGTTCAGAATTTAATTGTCTACAACTCTGGTGGCAATAGTAAAAAACATCACCGATTTCTACGACTCTAATCCACAAGTGTGAACTGGCCAAAGCAAACTTGTAGAAATTAGACTTTCTAAAAGTCCTAACTTCTATAAAAGTGGTTTAAGTGTGAACTGGGCGTTAGTCACGCTCAATTTTTGCATGGTGTGATGAATTTCACTTCTCATTCGGCACACTTGTGTCTACATTAACAAATAGTTTGCCTACCACCAATCACTGCTGGGGTATTTTGGCAACGGAAGGAAAGTTTGTTTGGCATTCATTTGGGATTTTCTCTTGTAATTAATGACAAAAGAGCAAAAGTCAAACAGCAGCACTAGTAGTTATTGGCTACACCGGCGCTTCTCAAAGTGGGGTCTGCAGACTGGTGCTAGTCCGTTGAAATGCAAAGATTATACAGACTTATGTTACTGGTCACTGGTTCATAACCCATTGGGACAAAAAATGCCAGTCCACTACATTAAATGGTTTGACAAGCGCTGGGCTACACAAAGTCAAAAGAATAGTGTCATAAACTCACCTTTCTTAAAAGGTTGTTTGGCAGTCGCAGGCCTTGTAACTTGTCCAAGAAACTTTGTCCAAATTTTTGTAGGGATGAGAATGTCCAGTCAGCTGCAATTTCCATTCCGTCCATTGTTTGTTCAGTTTCACCATGCATGAGAACAGTGAAACCATTACTTTGAGGTTCAGCACCTGCGAAGGAAGACAAATTGAAATGAAATGCTAGTTATAAAAGAAACTCAAGTTTTTACCTGTTTTTAGAGCTGCTAGTGTGTCCTCGGTGTCCAATAAGTAATTAATTATGCTTGATTTCCCAGAACTCCATGGGCCAATGAATAGGATAATTGGTTTTGAAAAGATTTCAGCATCTGAAGAAAAAAAATAAATAAAAAATAGTTGATGCAAGTATCTTAAATGTTGAAAATAACCTCCAACAAATCTGTTGCTGATGTCTTTGAATTTGTATAGCACTTCCATTGGCTTGACTGCTGATTCGTACATTTTCTTCAACTCCCTAAGCGTTATTTGAACAGGTTTCTCAGAAGCTATAGTCGACTCCATGCTTTCGTCATCTAATCCTAAAATCTGATCGACGTGTGTTCGGGATCGCAACTCGATTGGTTCGCGTTCAATCTTTGAAAGATGAAAGAAATGGTTTTCATTTGGTATACCAAAATACCGTATTTTTCCAAATAAGAGCCGCGGCTCTTATTAAAAACCGCTGCTATCGGCCGTAAAAAAAAAAAAACGTAAAACAAATGGAACAAATACATCATTTGTTCTACGTGTGTAGGGACATTAAATATGGCATGAAAATTATATTTGTAAAGAAAAAATGCCAAATTTTTTCTTTAAAACGGTAAAATTGCAGTTGACCTCGAATTATAGCCGCGGCTGTTATTCGAGGGCGGCTCCAATTCGAGGGCGGTTCTTATTTGGAGAAATAAAGTAGTAGACAAAATAATAGCCAGCAGCTTTGAATTTTTAAACTTCAGTAAAACTTCAGAAACTATAAGAAGTCTCGTTATAAGTGTTTTTAGGTGTTTGTGTTTTTGGTTTGTGATGTTAAAAGATACTAAATTACTTGAAATGCGAGTAACTGTGGCTATTACTTTGTCGTTTATAATAAATTGGTACTTTGACTTCTTCTTCGCTTTCTTCAGATTCGTCGGATTCGGTTTCGTCGGTTTTTTCGTGTTCCTTTGTCTCATCCGATTCATCGGATTCTCCAGAGTCAGTTTTGCTCGTCTTTTTGCTTTCATCCGATTCAGCAGATTCAGTTTTGCTTTTACCTTCCTCGTGGCTTTCATCTGATTCAGCAGATTCAGTTTTACTTTTACCTTCTTCGTGGCTTTCATCCGATTCCTCATCTTTAACTACAGTTTTATCCTCTTCTGATGACTCTTCAGACGACTCTTCACTTTTTGCTCCTTCCTCACCTTCTCCTTCTGTTCTTAAAACATTGAAAACAATCAATTTTGATGAATTGTATTTGTCAACAGTGGCATAACCAAAATATTTGTGTTGGCTCGATTCACCGAAATTATGTAATGGGAGTCAAAGCATACTTTTAGACAAGAATAATCCACACACACAAAAATTGCTGCTGTGCCACTGTTTAGACATTGTCTTTATACCTTTATGTTCTTCAGAACTTTCTTTTGAGCCACCTTCACTCGATTCTTCACTTGATTCTTCACTGCTTTCATCTTCAGCTTTTCCTCCTGCAGCACCAACAATGTGTTTTTCTTTAGACACTCCGGTCTCTTCAGAACTGTCATCTTTAGACTCTCCAGTGTCTTTTTCTTCAGAACTGTCATCTTTAGACTCTCCGGTGTCTTTTTCTTTACTCTCTTCAGAACTGTCATCTTTAGACTCTCCAGTGCCTGTTTCTTCAGAACTGTCTTTAGCATTTGTTGTGGCTTTTTGTTCGGTGTCTTTTTCTTCGGATGAATCATCTTTAGTCTCTACTGTGGCTTTTTCTTCGGAAGAACCATCTTTGCTTTCCTTTGTGTCTTCTTCGGAGGAAGAAGAACCATCTTTGATTTCTTTTGTGTCCGCTTCTTCGGAGGAAGAACCATCTTTGGTTTCTTTTGTGTCTGCTTCTTCGGAGGTTTCGTGTTTTGTCTCGCCGCTTTCAGCGGATTCTTCCGATCCAGTTTTTTCTCCAGACTCTTCCTCGCTGCCTCGTTCCTTGTCTTTGTGTTCTCCACTTCCGCTTTCCTTGCTGTCCGATGCATCTTCGTGGGATCCCTCTTTGCTCTCAGCAGCTCCTACTTCTTTACTTCTTTCGTCTTCGCCTTCGCTCGAGTGAGATTGAGAATCTCCACTAGCAGAATCCTCTTTAATTTACACCAACTTTTAGGCCTAATTTAAAATTGGTTATTTTTAAGCATGAAATGTTCATTACCTGATGCAGCATTTACTGGTGTAATGTCTTCAGGCGCTTGATGGACAATAAACTCTTTAAGTGCATTTTCTATATGGCCCCTACACTCCTGAACTGTTGGTGCTGGTGTTGACGGGTTCTCTGAATTAATTCAAGATAAAAATCGATTTTTCTCCCAAATGTCCAGCTTTTGGTCATTTCTTGTCTGAATTTTTCTTATTTTACAATGTAAATTGTAACCACATTTTATATATTTTTTTTTTTTTGAAATTTATTCATTTTGTTTCCTTAAACTTTAATTGGCACACATTTGATCTAACTAGGTGCTAAGCAAAAATAGCTGCTTGGCAATTTTTGCCTTCTTGGATTCCACTTTGCTTAATATGAGAAAGGGAAGGAAGAGGCGGGAGAAGGGAGAACAATTTCTGCTGAAATTAGTAATTTTTTTTATATAATATCATTCTAAAATTAGTATATTGCAATGTGTGAATGCGGGTCTCTACATCCCACACTGTTATCTCAACTGTGCTCAATTCTTCCTATAATTAGATGAAAGAATTAAAAAAAAAAAAATGTCAGACTACAATGTCCAATTCTTAAAGGGAACGGAGCCAAACATCTCACTCCTCTTTAACATAATTCAACGGGTTTAAAACCTGTTGGGAACTGAAAGGGGTCAGTTTATTTGGATAAGGGGAAGCTGACGTGGGTGGTCAGCGTCATGACATAAAAACCAGATGACCAGCATTGGGGGGAGACACCCCAAGTTACTTTTAGATATACTCACTTGTTAAGAACTCATTGTAGAATAAAGTATTAGTTATATTTTACTCCCAACAAAACTTGGATTTTATTTGAATTCAACACAATTGGTGCCAATCAAAAAATAAAGTGATTTAAATGACATTTTGACCACTGAAGATGATCGTTTAGAGCGCCATTAATGTCATTAAAATTACTTTATTATTACCGCAAGATTTGGTTCTTGCCGAACTTGCTTCTTACCTCCATTTGAAATAGCTGGTAATGCAGCAAGCAGAAGAATGGCGCTCGATACGAAGAACAAAGCGTGGTAATCCAAACAAAGTTTTGCCATTACGGCCGTTTGTGGGAGAAAAAATGAATTGCACTTGAGAATTGAGTTAAAACGAGCGAGTCCTTGTTTGCTGCTGGCTGAAGATGACTTCTGGGACTAGCGGTGCTGAGATCACAAGTACCAAATTAGATGCCTCATCGCAGGCAGTCGCTTTTTCTTTCACTCGCTTTTAGACATGGATCCCAACTCGTTCTTCCACCTCCGAAACCTTTGTCACCTTAACGTCGAGTGATTTTTAAGCGAAGCTGGCTCTAGTTTGTTCTTTATTTTGCTCTTCACCCCCTTTTCTTCCGCTTATTTAGGCCAGTTGCGTCACAGCTTCTTTTTAAAATAGATTTCCCTTTTCACTAAACCTAAGACGGCCATGTAAGGACTGAGAGTGGATGCGGATATTTTTGCGGTTTGACAAAGGTCGGCGAAAAGTTTGGGTTTTGAGGTTGTGAATGGAGGTGGTGATTGGTTGTAGGTGTTGGGTGGTCATTGAGTAATTGGATTAAAATGTGGATTAGTTAAATGTTTTTTTTTTGTTTTTTTTTTCTTTTGTTGGAAGTTTTGGAGTTTTGCCACGTGTCGAGTAAGCGCGGTGATTTTCAAGTATGCCATCGGGTCTGGTATTTTTAGGACTTGGTTTTGCAGATTTTTTTTTTTTTTTGTCTTTGTAGTTTAGTATTGGCCTTCACTTTAGTAGTCTAGTTGAGTTTGTGGCTTTTTATTTTATTCTTTCTGGACGTTAATTATCACCCATTAAAAAGTTGTATTTGTTTACACATTTAAATTGTTGCAAAAATCTCAACGTCTTATTTATTTTTTTTTTTTGTAGGCAAAAAAGCTGGTGGAACATAAGCGCAAATACGAGAGGCTTTTTGAAGAAAAGAAATTAAAAGATCAACAGGAACGTCTCCGGAAGATGCGCGAAGAGCGGGAACAAGCGGCGAGAGAGGTGATTGAATTTGCCACACACTTTTGTCGTTTAATTGTAACCATTTACAAATTTTAGGCACAGCAGAACCAAGGTGATAGTGGAGCATCCGCTCCAAGATTTGCGGGAATGGGTGGCATGCCTGATTTGTCCGCCATTTTCAATGATCCAGAAATTATGGTAGCGTTTCAGGTGAATATTACGAGCGATATAACGAGAGAAAAGTCGTGTATTTTATTTTGTGTTGGTTGCGATATATGTAGGATCCGGATGTAGCTGCCGCTTTCCAAGACATCAGTTCTAATCCGGCCAATTTTGCCAAGTACCAAAACAACCCCAAAGTGGCCACTGTCATGAACAAAATGGCCGAAAAGATGGGCGGAGCTGGGATGGGTGCTGGTGGAAGGTTTCCCGGTGGCTTTCCGGGTTTCACAGCTTGAAGTGAATTGCAGGAAAATGATTACTGTTGAAAGGAAAAAGAAAAATCTTTTTTTTTTTTTTTCTGAGTTTATAAAATAATAATAATAATAATAATAATAATAAAATTATTAAATATTATTTTTAGAAAGGGGGAAAAAATGTAGGATAAGTTGGCAAATTTTTTTCATATTGAAATTGATTGATTGTTTATGAGTAGTGCTGTGTGTTGGTTTATTTTATTTTATTTTATTTTATTTTATTTTTGCTTAGATTTGCAACAGTTTTCCTCATTTCCTTAAAAGAATTTATTTTTCACTTTGCCAAATCATTTTTTTCACTTTGAATCACAAATTGACGACTGTTTAACCAGATTGATTTTCTATTGTTTGTTTTGATTATTTTGTTGAGAAATTAACCTGGAATTAAAATAAAAAGTTTGCACTAAAAATTAGTTTATTCGTTGCGAGTTCCTTATTGCGTAATAACAAACACGAAATTGGTTCATTAAACACCTTTATATACCATTATGTTCTGATGAAAAAGGCATTGTAATCAAGAAAGAAACCTCGTATCAACACCTGTTACAATTCAACACCAAAATGAAAAACATTTTCTTAGTAAACGTATTGCTAATATCAATGCTAAGTAGCTGCGATGCACAGGATGTTCCAGTAGGTAAAATATTAACGATAAAATCAAACTTGGATGAAATTTGAACGTTAGGGCGTTTCACTTTCATTTTTTAAATTAATTATTTCCAAATAATAACTCGTTTAAAATCATGGGTTATAATCCAAGAAAGAATAATTCTCTCCAGACTGGTGTAAATTTAAAAAGTTGAGATTATTGCAAATGGCGCCTGATTTGATGATCTTCCGCCTCAACAGTTCTATACGCGATATTTTATTTGGACCATCGAGTTAATACCTAAGAAATAATTAATGTAAGATCTCACGTTTTGCGCTGTAATTTTAGGTATTTTTTTTAGTGAATTACAACACAAATTGCGTGAAACCCTTTAATATATAAATTAATTTTTGTTTGCTTAGAACGTTAGTTGGTACTTAACTCTCGTTTTAAACCAGTTGCCAATCTCACAACTTAGTCAACATGCTAACAATGGATCGCAAGATGGACCTCAAGATCAGCAAACTTCGAGCGTTCAAGGAGTTGGCCTTGCACCGAAGGTGGAACAAGTGGGAGGACTTCAATACTTTGCAGAAATGCTTCAGCAGCCTTTGCATTTGTTGTCGGAATTTTTGATGACGACTGTAGACAACCTGTTGTCTCAGAAACTTCGTTCGGATAAAAAAAATCAGCTCGTACGTCAAGAAGTGCCTTCCTTCCAGGCGGTACATCAATACCAGCCGGTACCTCAGTACCAGCCAATGCAAGGTGGTTTGACACCGCAACAGCAACATTTGTTCGCAGAGTTAGAACAATTTCTGGCGGCGCAACGAGCTGTTAAACAAAAAGAACAAAAAGAACAGCAAGAAGGTGAGAAGTTTGTGAAAGGAAATAAAATCGATTTTACACTATATTAAATTTAATTTTAAAAATAGTTGCGGAACTTGCTGCCATAGGTTTGTAATTAATATATCACGAGAGAAATTATTTTTATTATTATTATTTTTAAATTTACTAACTGTGAGAGGACATGAGTTTTGTAGATGTTAAAATAATGAATCCGGGTATTGATAGCAGTAATTAAATTTGATTATTGCTGGTTTAGTATTAATTTGATGAAAATTGAGTAGCTAACTTGTGTAGAATGATTATATTGTGCATTTTTATACCGAGTCGATTTATTTAGGCTAAATGTAGTCTAAGTAAATTAACTTCGTATTAAAAAATAAAATGTTTGTTATGTCATTTGCAGTTGCGGAAGCTGAAAAAAAGGATAAAGTTTGAGTTGCTCTAGTAACACTTTTCGCCACGTAGCTCATCAGATAACCCGAAATGATTTCAAAATAAAATTACAAATTGAGCTCATTTAGTGTTTTCATTAATAAAATCAGCGAGCCAGCGTTTTGCAACACTAGTCAATTATCCAGGTATGGGTTTTTGCTAGGGTGGATCAAATTCTAAATTTTCTCGAGTTCGAATCCGAATCTGAATCTCAAAACTAAAAGGTTCTCGAACTTTCGAATCCTTCATATAGAATATAATAAGAGAATAAGATAAAGTGGTTATAATTTTACGACTGATTGATGTTGATTGATGTTGATTAATGTGAACAAATTGTTTTCTTTCATATTCAAATCATTTAACGTACATATTTGGAGCAAAATGATTACGAATTCAAGAAAATTTTTCTTTTCTTGAATATTTTTGAGAGCATGGCAGTCTAATTATTAAAAAGTTCGGAACAGCAAAATAATCTGTGATGAAGAAGATGGAAAATTTCTGAGTTGGGGTACTTGGTGGTTCAGCAATTGGTAGCACAAAGTAGAAATTGGAAAACTGATGGTTTGGAGACTGGTCACGGTGTGGACGGGTCAGAAGTACTCCAAAGAGTGAGAAAGTTAGTTTGAATCAATAAATTCACTAATTTTCAATAAGAGTCAAGAAGGGAATCTAAAAGTTGTTATAAATGTTTGAGGTGTTTTGTGTTGGTTTATTTGATTTTCCTCATTTTTTTAAAAAGAATTTAATTTTTTACTTTACCAAATCATTTTTTCTACAAATTGATGACTGTTTAACCAGATTGAATTTCTATTGTTTGTTTTGATTCATTTGTTGAGAAATTAACCCGGAATTAAAATAAAAAAATTTGCACTAAACTTTTATTCATTGAGAGTTTCTTATTGCGTAATAACAAACACGAAACTGGTTCATTAAACACCTTTATATACCATTATGTCCTAATAAAAAGGCATTGTAATCAAGTAAGCACCTCGAGTCAACACCTGTTACAATATAACACCAAAATGAAAAACATTTTCTTAGTAAATGTATTGCTAATATCAATGCTAAGTAGCTGCGATGCACAGGATGTTCCAGTAGGTAAAACATTAAAGATAAAATTAATCAAACTTAGATGATGTTGGAACGATAGCGGGTTTCACGCAACACATTATAATCCATTTTTTAAATTAAATTATTTCCAAATATTAACTCGTTTAAAATCAAGAAAGAATAATTCTCTCCAGAATAATCTAAGATCTCATGTCTTACGCTCTAATCTTAAATATTATTAGTGGATTACAACACAAATTGCGTGAAACCCTTTAATATATAAAATAAAAGAAATATTTTGTTTGCTTTGAATGTTAGTTGGTACTTTACTCTCGTCGTTATTAAGCCAAATACCAGGCGGAGAAGTTAGTCAACTTAATCAATTAAGTCAACTTCTTAAAAATGGATTTCCTGGTGGATTGCCAGGCGGAGAAGTTAGTCAACTTAATCAATTAAGTCAACTTCTTAAAAATGGATTTCCTGGTGGATTACCAGGTGGATTACCAAGTCAATGGCAAGGTGACGTGCGAGTACCGAGTCAGCAATCTTCGAGTGCTCAAGGAGTTGGCCTTGCACCGACGGTGGAACAAGTGGGAGGACTTCAATACGTTGCAGAAATGCTTCAGCAGCCTGTGAGTTTATTGTCGCAACTTTTGTTAACAACCGTAGACAACCTCTTGGCTCAAAAAGTTCGTTCGGATAAACAAGTTCAACTCATGCATCAAGAACTACCTGCATACCAGGCAGTACCTCAGTACCGGCCAGCACCTCAAGCTCAGGCACCACCTCAATACCAAGCAGCACCCCAGTACCAGCCAGCACCCCAGTACCAGCCAGCATCTCAGTTCCAGCCGCAAAACAATCAACTAATGCAATTTTTGCTCTCAATGTTGGGACGATTTTTGACGGCGCAAGGAGCTGCTAAAGCACAAGGAAGTATGATTCCAGTTAAAGAAGATGTGAGTCCAGGTATACGTGGTGAGATTCCAGTTAGCGGAGGTAAGATTCCAGTTAGCGGAAGTGAGATTCCAGTTAATGATGGTGAGATTCCAGTTCAAGATGGTGCGATTCCAGTTACAGACGGTGGAGATACAGCTATAGAAGGTGAGAAGTTTGTGGAAGGAAATAAAATCTATTTTACATTTTATTAAATTTAATTTTAAAAATATACGCGGAACTTGCAGCTCTAGGTTTGTAATTAATACAGAACAAGAGAAATTATTATTATTATTATTTTAAATTTACTGAGACCACATGAGTTTTGTTGATGTTAAAGTAATGAATCCGGTCATTGATATGATAGCAGTAATTAAATTTGATTAATGCTATTTTGGTCTTTATATGCTAGTAATTTGATGGAAATTGAGTAGCTAACTTGTGGAGAATGATTATATTTGCATTTTAATTACAAGTTAATTTATTTAGGCTAAATAAATTAACTTTGTATTAAATTGCACAATATAATCATTGTACACAATGGGCTTAATAAAAGAGAATAAAATGTTTGTTATGTCATTTGCAGTTGCGGAAGCTCAAGGTGTGGTTAAAAATTGAGTGCTCCAGTAATGCAAGAAATGGTTTTCATTTTTCGTTTTTATTTGTGTGAAAATCTGAAACGACAATAAAGTTCATAGTTCTATGGAGAAATTGTGAAGTTAAATATATTTTTCCCAAAATGGCCACCGCGGATGGATCTTCAGAAAACCAACTGACGATCTATACGTAATGTCGTAGAAAATAACCAACGATTTTGGTTTATCAATATTAACAAATTAAACCGATTAGAAAAATGTTTGACTCTGAACTCGGTGAGTATGATATTAATACGTGTACGCTTTTTGGAATCGGGTACTATTTCCCCGGTTCATTCCACGATTCATAAAAGACCAATTTACCACCCGAACAAGACGAGGTATTATCCGGTGCATTGTTCTCATCGTAATCCCGGAACATCGAATCAGGTACGCAAATAACTGACAAAAATAACAGCTAATCTGATAAACAAAATATTTAATTTCCGATACAAAATGAATAATAAATAAAAAGGCGTCATTCGTAGGAATGTTTCCATATTTCATAGAGCATAACCGTCGAGTGAAAACGGTTAAGCACAACAACAGGAAGCGTAATCCGAATGAGAAAGCCCCACAAAACCGGCGAGAAAAACATGGATTGATATATCTGACTATTCGGACTAGCCGACAGAAAAGTATCGATCAACCACATGGACGCATTACACAAAAGAAGCGCGGTAAAAATCTGTCTTCCCGGCTTATAATGAATTTGAGTTGTTGACGTGCATTTTCTGCTTACAGTCTCGGACAAAAGCGCGTTCTGCAGCCCCGAATGCAGCACCACGAGGAACCCATAGACGAAAACAAGTGCCGATTGAGGCGTGTAATGACTCGTGATAAGCGAACCCCCACTCATGGTGCACAAAAGTCCGTAAAAGACGACAACAAAGGACGAAATGGAGGAGAGCAACTTATCTAAATATTGCGGTTTCGAACCGGTCGACGTCAATCTACAAATTACACTTAAACCGCAGATACAAAGCGTCAGACTGAATACAAGAATGGCGGTTGATGTCCCGAGACTGATCCACACGAGGCGGTCGTTGAGTTGGGGTTTGACTTGGATTACGTAGAAGATGACCAAGAGGACTATGGTTGTGACCAGCACGAAGAGGCCGATGAAGAGGCCTTTGTGGGTCCAGCGACAGTCCTTGGCTTCGATGATGGAGGTGGTGTCGTGGCGGGAGCTGTGGTTGGTGCAGCTGGTGGTGGTTTTGATGTGTCTGCCGATGTTGTGACACATGATGAGGTAAATGGCGGCGGCTAGGAGGCAGAATTGGAGGATGAAGGGGTAGAGGAATGGGACGGCTTGGAGCCACGTTCGGCCTAGTGTTGATTGGTGTAAGCAGAGGTAGAGCGCTCTGACTTTGCCTTTTCTGAGGGTGGAGATTAAAATGGAGTCGTGGGTTCCTCCTGTAATGGTAATTGAGTGTGAATTTGGAGGTTTTTTTAGGTGAGGAAATAAGAGGGATTAGTGGTTTTGATTTTTGGGTTGCCAGATTTCGGTTAGTTTACGTAAAAAATTCAATTTTATCTTTAAAAGTGTCAATTTTACTCTTAAAAGTGTCAATTTTACTCTTAAAGGTGTCAATTTTACTCTTAAAAGTGTCAATTTTACTCTTAAAGGTGTCAATTTTACTCTTAAAGGTGTCAATTTTACTCTTAAAAGTGTCGATTTTACTCTTAAAAGTGTCAATTTTATTCTTAAAAGTGTCGATTTTACTCTTAAAAGTGTCGATTTTACTCTTAAAAGTGTCGATTTTACTCTTAAAAGTGTCAATTTTACTCCAAGTGTCAATTTTACTCTTAAAAAATTAATTTTATTTAAAAAAAATTAATTTTATTTAAAAAAAAATTAATTTTATTTAAAAAAAAATTAATTATACTCTTAACAAAATTAATTTCGCCCGTAAATATTCAATTTTAGCCGTAAACAAGTCAATTTTAGCCTTAAACAAGTCAATTTTAGCCTTAAACAAGTCAATTTTAGCCTTAAGCAAGTCAATTTAAGCCTTAAACGAGTCAATTTTAGCCTTAAACGAGTCAATTTTACTTTACAAAATTTAAATTTATCCGATTTGTGACACTTTAGCCGTGGCGATCTTAATTTAATATCATTTAAATGTCAACTCAAATTAATCTCCCAATTTTACAACCGCAACCAACATTTCTATTACCTCCAACCTGCATATTCTGCACGACATTGTACGATAAATCAGTGCTATTAAGCAACGAAACTCGAGCCTCTTCTAAAGCGCCATTCAACGTGACCATTTGCACCCAAACGGCCACATTCGTTGCCACCAAATGCATGAAACCAAATCTAGCCACCACACTCGACGCATCGACCACAACCTTAAAATAATTTAAATTAAAAAAAAAAAAAAAATTAAAATTAAAATTAAAAAAAAATTAAAATTAAAATTAAAATTTTTTTTTTTAAACTTACTTGCGAATTAACAAAGAGAAAATGCATTTGCAGGAAAGTGAAGATGGACTGCAGGATGGGATGGACAAAAGCAATTTCGTCCACGCATGGCATGTCAACTGTGGTGTGGACCGAGATCTCGAGGCCCGTGTAAATCAGCGTCGCAAGACCGAAGACTAAGAGGATTTTTGCGGTGAGGAACGAGGGGAAATGAAAATGGCCTTTTCACCTTACTCAGAGCGCCGACTCGCAGGTAGAAACTCGTTCTGGTCGTGTTGCTTCGCTTGATGTAGGCTTTTCTCAACGTCCCGAAATTGCTCGTGCTTGCCGTCTCGATGTCACGTGCGCGCGTCAGGTTTTCGCGCGATTCGGTCGCGGGCTGAGGAGGGCGGGAGAAAATCGTATACACGTAGATGCAGACTATGACGAGTGAACTGCCCAGGTATAAATATAGAAAGAAGAAACTCTGGAATTTAAATTAATTTAAATTAATTAGGAAATGTTTGTGTAAGAAAATAAGAAAATACCTGATATTGCATTAGAAAGATGTCGTGGTTTACCAATTCGGTCATGCATAGGACGACACTGATTAATATCAAACATTTGCCGTAAAATGAGCTCAGGGATTGCCATAACAGAGTACTGGTGGTGGATGAAAATGGATGGAAATCAAAGTTATTGTCATTTGTTATTAATATTTAAATTTTGTCAGGTTTTGTATATTAAAACTTAAATTTTTGTTGGTTTTGACTAGTGCAACTTAAAATTTTGCCATTTTTTAAGTTTAAGTTTTTTTTTACTTATAAAACTTGAATTTTGTCATTTTTGACCACTTAAAGTTACATTTTGTCAATTTTGACAACTAAAACTTACATTTTGTCATTTTTGATTACTAAAAGTTACATTTTGTCATTTTTGACCACTTAAAGTTACATTTTGTCAATTTTGACAACTAAAACTTAAATTTTGTCATTTTTGATTACTAAAAGTTACATTTTGTCATTTTTGACCACTTAAAGTTACATTTTGTCAATTTTGACAACTAAAACTTAAATTTTGTCATTTTTGACAACTAAAACTTAAATTTTGTCAATTTTGACAATTAAAACTTAAATTTTGTCAATTTTGACAACTGAAACTTAAATTTTGTCATTTTTGACAACTAAAACTTAAATTTTGTCAATTTTTGACAACTGAAACTTAAATTTTGTCATTTTTGATTACTAAAAGTTACATTTTGTCATTTTTGACAACTTAAAGTTACATTTTGTCAATTTCAACAACTAAAACTTAAATTTTGTCATTTTTGATTATTAAAAGTTACATTTTGTCATTATTGAGTACTAAAAGTTATATTTTGTTACTTTTGATTAGTGAAACGTGTAACTTTATCGATTTTTAATGGATATTTTATTACTTTTTAGGGCGCGATGATGAATGAATTGTTTGATTCACTCTGTATTCTCTTACAGATGCTGCGTGTTTGTCTCTGTGATGTTTATGGTGATTGCAGCCGCGCGAAAACCGACTTATTCGGCCGAACGGTGGTGCGGGAATTGTTTGATCAGGTGATGAGGAGGAGGAAGCGCGTGCCGTTGGTGGCTCGTGATCTCGGATTCGATTAGTTTCTAAACTGTCGTGCGAGTCGATTTGAAGTATATCTAAAAAAAAATAAATAAAAAAATAAAAAATTTAAATAAATTTAAAAAATAAAAATAAATTTTTTTTATTCATAGGTTTTATCCGAAGATAAAAAAAGGTCGAAGTGAATGAGCAAAACATGAGCTCGAGGCAATGTTGTTTGCGTTCAAGTTCATGGACCTTTTTAGCACTGTTGTGATTGAAGTGCTGCTGTTCTTGGAATGCACAATAATAATAAAAAAAATAAAAAAATAAAAAAGGAAGAGTGATCGGTACTAAACCCGTTCATCTTTTTATTTATTTTTTTTCAAGTCGAAAAGGTGAGGAAAAGTTAATGAGTTTTTTCCATAAGTAACCGTTTTTGTTGCGTTTTTTAATAGGATACGGTTTAATCCCCGACTTCCTACTTGATAAATTGTCGTCTATTCAAGATGGTACTTGACCGTTGGCTCATTAATTCCGCTCGAGCAACTTGTAAAAAAGGTCAAAACTGCTAAAATTTGTAAAGTTGTTAAATGGATTTCGGTGAAAATATTTTTTTTTTCTTCTGTTTTCCCTGTAAAACAAGTTGCAGAATGCGGATTACGTAATGTAAACAATTCCATCACGTAATTAATACCCTCTGGAAAGGATTAAAAATTGAAGGAAAAAAAAAAAAATGCAAATAGTGCAAATGTTTTGTTTGCATGGTTTGCATAAATATATGGAATTTGGCAAAATTATATCGAATTAAAAGGGAATTTTCTTACCTTGGTGATTCATAGTTTTTTCTTGCCATAGGTCGGGATTGCCGAAGAGGAATTTTGTGTTGTTCGTTCGATTGGACGAGGACCTGCGATGATGAGGCGAAGGTTAGCGGTTTGCTACCATCCTTTGGTGTGATGAATCTCACCTTTCGCCGCGAGGAGAAAATGAAGGTAAAGAGGAGGAGTTTAGTAACCATATGTTTTTTTTTTTTTTTTTTTTTTTTTTTTTTTTGTTGAGAGGTGGACACGAGTCACAGCTGAAGCTGTAATTGTTTATGCTCGTTCCAATGGCGGGTTTTGGCAGTTTTGCTTCGAGTTTGATGAAAGTTTGCCAATTTTTTTGCGTTTTGGGGGATGGGTGACTTAGGATTCAAGCGCTACGTTTGTAGATGAAGTTTGGGTCGTTGGGATTTTTAAAAATGTGATTTTTTTTTTTTTTTTTTTTGTGTGGAAATGTCAATAGAAGCAAGTCATGTAATAGGGTGGAAGTAATGATGTGGAGTTTTCTGCTTTTAAGTGTGTTTTTAGGGGTTTTTGACTTTTGGCTGGTTGAAAGGTGAAGCAATAATAGTGAAATTGAAAATTTAGGGTTCAAGTTAATGGAGTTGGCGCTTTTTATTTCTTTATTGAACGATCCAGCGGGCATTGTGTGTTAGGAGCGTTAGGGGGCTGCCTAGGTCACCTAATACAGGGGCTTGGTACTAAAGAGAAAGTTTGTATACAACAAAAAAATGAGATTTTTGCATTTTTTTTTTTGGATTAAAAAGAGAATATTTGCCTGTATTATTTGATTTTTGAGCCAAAAAGTTTATATTTTTTTTTAGTAAAGGCTGATTGTGTATTGCCAAAATATTTCTTTTGTACATATACATTTTTGCTGGTGCAAAATACATTAACGAACGTAAAATGCAATTTTGAACGTGTAAAATGCAATTTTGAACGTGTAAAATGTATTTTATTTAAAATTGCATTTTTGAATGTAAGATACATATTTTTGAATGTAAAATATGCATTTTTAAATGTAAAATATGCATTTTTAAATGTAAAATATGCATTTTTAAATGTAAAATATGCATTTTTAAATGTAAAATATGC
>JAQFXT010000632.1:0-29845 GCA_034683725.1 Strigamia crassipes
TGAGATATTTTTAACGTTTTACACATGTTAATTTAAAACCCATGTATTCTAAAAACATGTGTTCAATTTAGATCGAGGACTGGGCAGCCATTTTGCATTCAAAATGTATAGAAATGGACAGTGGTCAAGATGATGTCAGTGGGCAGAAACTCAGAAACTGATCTGATTGGCTGGTGGTGTTTTCTGCCGCTGAAAAAATAGGAATAGAGTCTATTTTTTCTGCCGACTATTTTCTGCCAAGCTAAGAGGAAGTGATGTCATAGCAGAAAGAAAACTGGGCAGAAAAGAGGACTTTCTGCTCTGTTTCTGCCAAGTGGGAACCTAGCATAGGGCTTAGTCAGTACTTGGAAGGGTGACCTGCTGGGAATCCCAAATGTGTTTTTATGGTTGTCCGATTTAGTTACTGTTTCTACGGTAAGAAAATCTACCACCTACCTCAACCGGGCATTCTGTGGTTTTTCCAGTTGTCGATGCAAATGCAAGGTTGGGTATCCTCAAAAAAGTTATCGCAAAAGAAGCATTTTGGTATACGCTATCACCAATTACGGAAAAAACAATTCCAAAAACTTCTGACGACAACTTTCTATGTTTACCGGTTTCCAAGAACCGCAAGCAATCAATTTGGGTAGTAGTTTATGTTGATTTTCAAACCGGCAATGAATTTCTTGCCATGTCAACACAAGTTTCTCTCGAGAATTTTCCCGTACTGCTATCCCTTTCAGTCATTACCAAGCAAATTCTTTCATATCTAAGTTTAATCCTAGCAAATGTAAAAATATCAAATTGGAGGCACAAAGCCTCGAAAGCCTCCACAAACTATAAATGATGTATAAAGTCGTTTATTCTGTACAAGACGCATATAAACTGCCTTTTCTGCTTTTATACAAGTTATTTTATAAATTACAGTTACCGATGCACTTTTGGGTGTTAAATTACTGTCGTTTAAAGAAGAAAATGAGAAGTTACTTGCGCTTCTACAAGTGAAACACACTTAAATGTCTCACACTGTAAAGTGGTAGATTGATTATGTGCAGGCCAGGATGGTTAATGCCCAGCGTATTTACAATTAGAATTAGCATCGTCGCAACATTTACAAGCTAAAAAAAAATGCATTCGTAGCTGAAAATTACATTTTTATGGGGACTAAATTTATTTTGAATTAAAAAATTCTTTTTTATGGGAAATAAATTTAGTTTGAGTTGAAAAAATTTCATTTTCACACGGGGCAATTCATTTTCCAGTGAAATAATGCATTTTCATGTGGGAAAAAATGCATTTTCTTGTAAAATAATGCATTTTCTTGTAAAATAATGCATTTTTACTTGAAATAATGAAATTTTTCGTGAAATAATACATTTTTACGTGAAATAATAAATTTTTACGTGAAATAAAAAATTTTTACGTGAAATAATGAATTTTTACGTGAAATAATGCCTTTTTACATGAAAAAATGCATTATTTTACAAGAAAATGCATTTTTACTTGAAATAATGAAATTTTTCGTGAAATACTGTAATAAATTTTTACGTGAAATAATGAATTTTTATGTGAAATAATATATTTTTACGTGAAATAATATTTTTTACTTGAAATAATAAATTTGTATGTAAAATAATACATTTTTACGTGAAAAAATGCACTTTTACGTAAAACAATGCATTTTCATGTAAAAAAAAATGCATTTTTTTATAAAAACAATGCATTTTCATGTAAAAAAAATTGCATTTTTATCTGAAAAATGTGTGTTATGCATGGGCCCCTGGTGCATTGCAAGTGATTTAGAATCGGTAATTCAAATAATTTATGAACTGTTACAAAAATTCTTTTGCCACGTAACAAAAGTGTCGCATTCCAGCCCGAAACTACTTTAATGTAAATCGTTACTTAATTTCACTCGTTTGGTACAATAAAAATTGCTAAGACTGTAAGTGAGAAGGAGAAATCTCCGTATCGGTCCAAATTCAGTGAGCACATATAGGAAGTAGCAATCAGGGCTTTGGCGCAGATAAAAAGAAACAAAGTGCTTGGAAATTTACGATTCAGGGCACAAACATTCTCGCCTCAATTCCTGGAACTTATTTTATACTTAACTGTCAGACCATAGGACCAAACCAAAAAAAAAAAATCTAACTGGATTCAGTACCCACTGGAGTCTCCAATCTTTTTATACGTAACGCTCGCGATCTTCTCTTGGGAATTTTTTCCATTTTTAAATTTCCCAATGTCCAACCTTGAACCATTTTGGGTGATTTATATTTCAACATCTTTCAACGTAGCAGCGCATTACCAGCTTTAAGTAATTAATGTGGCCTAAAGCTGTGCAAAGGCGAGCAAAAATAGTTGAAACAAGACAAATTACAGTCAAAAAGATAATCCATTCTGGACTGAATGCTTCATAAATACTTAACCACAACTTTGTATTGTTTGCTCCTGCTAAAAGAAACAAAACCCATTGTTTTCGGGTTTTCTCGTCACGTGGGGAAAAAATTTTCTGTAGGACGAATAAAACGGTTATTGTGGCTTAAATCATGAAGATAAATGTTACATGATGAATTTATTACGACATACTTGAGTTATATTACTCGCGCTTGCTTTGTTTGTAGCAAAATGTTAGGCTTAATCAGGATTAAGCCTCTAACCGGATATGATGTAGACAGCAAAATAGCGCCCACTCATGAGCATTTATCAAAACATACAAAGTTGTGTTAGTTTAAATCTCGTGGGGTTTCTTACAGTTGAATGACTCCGATTAATTTTTTTTTTTTTTTAAATTACAAAATTGTTTAAAGACGAAGTTTATTTTTCTTCGTTTTTGCTACAGCGCTGCTGCTTATCGACAACGATCTTCATTAGGTTTCATTTTTTCAAGTAATCGAAACTCGTAATTAAATTTCTCAAAAAAAAAATTAAATCAATCAATAAAAATAAGTGGAAATAACCAAGATAGAATTTATCTTGTTTTTGCTACTAATTAAATTGAATTAAATAAAAAAATTTTTTTTAAATTACTAGAAAAAAAAATAATAAAAATAATGCGCAATTGCACGTATTGAGAAATGCTTTCACGAACGAAACCAATTTTCCATTTCCTCTTTAGGGATTGGATACGTTAGTAAACAACCACTTCCCAACCCAATACCATAATGCCTCAATCCAATAAAATAATTTCCCGCATCTCAGTGATTATTAAAACTTCAAAACATCTTTAATATGATTTTGCAATAAGCCAAAAAAAAAAACCAAAAACAACGATCAATAAAAAAAGAAGAAAAATGTCTAATTTCTGCTGCTGCAATAACATTAACGACAGCTTCATTTCATCACAAATTACATCATTCAACGTTAATTAATCCCGAATAAGTAAATAAATAAACGAATAAATAAATAACTAAAATAAATTTTTTATTTTCTTTAATTAATCCACTTGATGCACCGCGAACATTCTTCCAATTAAAATTCAATCGATTATCAGTGCAAAATGGATAATCTTTCCCGATATTTTCCATACTTCAACGTTAAAACGCTGAAACGACCTTTACGGTTCAACGTGTCCGGTGTATCATCACACTAATAACTAAAGAAAAACGTCGTAACCAGGTCCGTAACCGGGTCAGACACCTTTTCTAACCTCGTTTTACTCGGAGAAGAAGCAAAATTGTAATTGTGACGTTTCCTAAAGGCGTCTGGAGTGTAAACACAACTGCACCGTTAAAACCACTCCATCAACAGCAGTAACAACAACAAAAAATTCTGATAAAAAAACAATAAAACAGAGTAAATGTTTTAGTTTTATTTATTTATTCATTTTGTCTAATTCCAGCACAAATTAAATGAAAAATTTAATCAGATTCGCTCGCTAATTATTCTAGGTGTTGTCAGAATTCATCCCCCCAACTGTGTGTGGTCAAGTCCTATTACATCCAAGCCACACTCAAGAGAGAAAAGCTTTATCAAAATCAAATAATTTCATTTTCAGCCCAAAATTCAAAATCTATTTGAAAAAAAAATGCAAAATACCATTTTATCTTAACTATCCAACATAAAAAAATAATATTTCTGTGGAAAAATAATTTTTCAAACGTTTTTACATGATTTTCGACTGTACCACAAAAGCCTCCGTAGAATGACGTTATCCTCGAGAATTAGTTCGGATCAAGTTCTCGCCTTCCGTTGCTAAGCTACATTATATTTATTCATGGGAAACCATATTTGAAATACAAATTTTTATATACTTTTTATTGTATGTTATGTTGCCTCGGGTTCGTCAGCACTGAATAAATTGTTTTGAATTTGAATTTCATGGGGCGGGGTTGGATTTAGCAATTACCGTAAGAAATAATCTTCGGTTGCATTGCATCAATTTTTCCTGGCAGTGTGGAATGCTATAAACCGGAACAGAGCGCACTTGTTTCGTTGGTTGTCATAGTAACAGTTGCTGTCATAGATGAGATACGTAGAATGACGAAGTTCAATGATTAATAATTCGAAAGCTAACTATTCGTAAAGAGGAAAACGGATTGGAAAGGTTTTCCCTAGCTAGTCTGGTTCATTTGAATTCGCACACAAATTGCCTACTTTAGAATACCCGCTTACCGCTTATCCTCTGACATTTTCCTAACTCACCACAGACCATTTATATCTATACCCCAAAAGCTAACTTCTGCTCTTTAATAACCGCAACACCTGCTCTAGCAGATCGTTAAAGCAAAATATATTGAAATCCTTTCTCTTTTTAATTTTTTTTTTAAGTGAAATCAAAAAGAAATACCTAGAAAATAAAATTAAAAATAAAATAATAAAGAGTTTCACGCAACAGATTATAATCCATTTTTTAGACTAAATTATTTCCAAATAATAACTTATTCAAACTGCGCATGTGCAAAGATTAAATTCATGGTTAAACCACAGATTAAACCCAAGAAAAAATAATCCTCTTTAGACTGGTGAAAATGTAAAAAGTAAAAATTATTGCAAATGGCGCCCGATTTGATGATCTACCGCCTCAACAGTTCTACATGCGATATTTTTCAAACTACTGCAGCAATTTAGAGAAACAATAGCTCATTAAATTCGAATAATCGAGACAAATGGATCTATGTGTAGTACTTTAAAGTTTGATAAACAAAAATAAAAATAAAAACGAAGCAGTTTACTGTTGCGCCGCCCTAGTGTTGATTTGGACCATTCTGCTTTGATTAAACTAAAAAATAATCCAAGATTTCATGTTTTGTGTTATAATCTTAGATTTTTTTATTGGATTATAATACAACTAAAATTATAATCTGTTGCGTGAAACCCTTTAACATATTTTTTCTTCTTCTGTTTTTTCGTTTCTTGAGAAATGCATTTCAGTTGTCACTCATGTTGCTTCATGGTTTAAATCGTTAGTGTCACAAAAGTCTAATCCCGTTCAAGCAGAAAATGTAATTTTTTTGGGCCGAAATTTGTTACTGCGCACCTTGCTCTGACGTTCCTTTGATGTCATTCCAACATGATGTACAAATTTTAATAGACTAAAAGTTTTTTGCTATAACTGGAGCGCATTATCGGATGAAGAGATTTGAAGCGTAGAAAAAATGGCCCCCAAAATTTAAAAAAAAACCAACATAGTACGTATCACCTTGGCCGAACACTAGTGATCATCCGAGTTATCGCCTGTGTTGCTTCTTCTAAAACGTGAATCGAATCACATTTTAATTTCAGCTCAAACCAGCTACACAACGGAAATGACGTCACAACAATTGAAATGACACAAAAGACACGAAAGAAACGAACGTTTTGAAATGCGCCTAATATAAAAAATTTAAATATTTCATATAGTTAAGAAAATAATCATACATTCTATTTGTTCATAAAAAATTCTTTTATCAGAATTTTTTTTGTTCTTATTCAAACGTTTACTTTACGAGGCAATTTTTATCCTTTCGATCAAATAAACATTGGCATTTCATATTAAAATGCCAAAAGTTTATCAAAGAGTCAAATGTTTTCTGATACGCCATTTGTGTAACAACATGTCTACGTGTGCGACAGAGAGAATGATGTGTACAGTACCTGGTACTCTGTGATTAGTTTTGTTAAGTTGGTGTATTAACAAACGGCGTGATTTATTCTTTTAGTTCTATTTTGTACTCAAAATCTAGTAATCCGACAATCTGCAGTAATCCGACGCCCACCGGTTTGATACACGTTGAAGTCGGATTACTAGATAATCAGAAATTCGATTATGACATCAAACTAATTAAACTAGCTTTAGGCTTTTGTGCTATGTGAGTAACGTCAACAAATGTCGACCCGTACATATTGACCACGAAATAATAAATGCAAAAATGAATAAACCAACAGCATCAAATTCACTGTAGGCCTATTCCGTAGACTGGGAAAATGGTGTCCCTAATCTCTCCTCATTTTATAAACCTTTCACAAAGTGATAATAAAGTGGAGAAATAGAATTTATCGCAAGTTGAAATCTCACCCAAGAAATGGTTTTAAAGCAGCTGTTCAAAGTTGAGACAACAGCTGCGCATTATACGCAATATTGTGTCAAGAGAGTGTTGGGAGGATTGAAATAAACTGCAGTAATATTGTGTCCAGTTGACATAAGAATCTACCCGTATACAGTATCTAATAAAACCCAAATAAACAAACTGAAACCAACCTTTGTTCCTTCCGACGTAGATGGACATTGAAAATTAAGGGAAAAGGTGAGCCACGGTCAGATAAGTTGTTGCGAATAAATTCCCAGTTGGACGTATAATGAAAAAACTTGAGTCCGGAGATTGCAAAGTGGAGACGAGAATAAAAGGAAAAATCAATTGCGATATAGTAAAGGAAACGCTATTTCCTGCAAAGATATTTTCTTCTAAGGGCAGAAGCGAAAGGGGTCAATGTAAATAATCTTAGCACCCAAAAGGAAAAGAAAGAAAAAAAATAGATATATTTTTTTAAAATAACATCAGATAACTGTCAAGAAGTCATTTATACAGTACATAACGGAACAACAAAACAAAGCACAAGAAAATGATGGATTTTTTTTGTTTAAACAAATATAATTAAATATTAATGGGAATGTTTTTTAAATTGCGCATGCGCAGCGAGATAGAGAAACTTTTTTTCTGCTTTGACTTGGTTGGGAGCCAACTTTTACATCGCAGGTGGACTAGGGATAAATGAATTATCACATTTTTTTCCATTATATTATTATTGTTTTAATCCCGTAGAAACTTGAACCAATGTTTTTGTGATCTCGCGTCCTTTAGTGTTTGTTTAGAGTAGTTAGTTCACCTGTTTTCTCTGTATATTAAGTGATTAGGCTTCTTTAACTGTATTTTTCTATCTATCTGTGTTCTTATGTTAAACCTTATTTTAGCCCTTTTAGCGTGTGCTACGCATGCTCTTATTCTTTAAAGGTTTCTTTGTTGGCATTTATATATTGTTTTGTTTATTAAACATTTTGATTTCAAGCAGACAGGTTGCATTTTGTGCTGTGGTCCTGGTCCTTTAGTTTCTAAGTCAGTTCCCTCCATTTCTTCACCTCCTGATGCCGCTTGCCAATCACTACGGTGTCCGTGAAACTAGGTAAGGCAAACAACCTCACTCCTTTCCACATTCCCTGGCATGTGGAAACTCAATTCCTACCGCCAGCGTTAAAACATGCCAAAAATGGATAGGAACAACTAACCACACTGACCACTGGTCTGATTATAACATAAAATTTAACCAGAATATGATCTGGTGAGTACTTGGATAGATGACCTGCGAGGAATCCCAGTTATTTCGCATCCTTGTTTGATTGAGATACTGTTTCTATGGCAAGAACATCCATCACTCAGTTATCGGTGTAAATGCAGAAAGTCGCCCCCACAGATCATGACTTGCATGGCCTAAATCCCCAGGTAAGTACTCTACTTATGGAACTACTACCATGTTAAGTCACACTACTTATACTTATACATTCCCAAAGTCCTGTGTTGGCGTGTTAACCGTTTCAAGTTACAAAACTTTATATAGAATGCTTCTACAAGTCGCACTTTGTCCACCCCTAAAGTACAGCATTGGAGCCGCACATGGCACTACAATGTATCCCCAGAACACTGATGAAACCATCAAAACCTACGGCGCAGTCATATTTCTAAAAGTGACAGTGTATTTACTTTTGGAACATTTGCTGAATACTGTTCCTTCTGGTTTTTTCAAATAAGGTTTTTCAAAGAAAAAATACGTTAAAGAAGACTTGTTTAAATTCATTAAGAAGCTCCACTGATCAGTGTTCATTAGCAGAATTGAAGGCACTGAGTTAGGTGGTTCACTGCTTCGTTGTTGTTGTTGTTGTTGCTGCATAACCAACTGTTCAAATTTTACAAAAAAAAACAAAAAACGTGGCATCAAACATCTGTTGTGTTGTACCAGCGTCGCTTCCAGCTAGTTTCTTGCTCTTTCATCAACACATCAAGCTGACTCCTCACTCTGGCCAATTTAGTGCGTGTTGGCAAGCAGGAAGATACTGACAAACCGTCTGTCTGTGCTTTACTAGGCTCCTGCCGCTGACGATCCGGTACGAGACGTCGCCAACGTTCGGCTAACTCCAACAATTTGTCCAGTGACAAATTCGCTGGATCATTTGGGTCTGACGATTCAAATGATGATTTACGCGGTTGCGGGGCAAGGGTTCCACTGAATTCAACAAATTGTTGTCCATCTGGAAATGGTGAAAAGGCGTTTGACTCTTTACGATGATCTGATGCCTGCTCGGACGTGGGCAATGGCGGAGAACTTTGGGCCCTTGTTCTGGAACTGATACCTCCTCTCGTCCGCAGTCGGCGAGTCAAAGCAGATCCCCAACCGCTTTTGTTCTTGCTGCTATGCGGCATCATATATGTGGTGTGGCAAGACAGAACAAGAAAAAAAGTAGAAAGCAATGACTATTAGGGCTATTCAAGACGCAGGAAACCACTGGTTGTCTAATCAACTGTTCTCGTTGATAGACAATGAGTAAAAGTAGGGCCAGAGTCACAGATTTACCCAAGGTAATTTTTTTGAAACACAGAGAGAAATACAACGGTGACTGTAATGGGCAAACATGAGACTTGAACTGAAAATTTGCACTGGCAGGAAATCGCATTTCCTGTCAAGGATGCGAGTCACCCCGCGCACATCGCAACTTGCTATAAAAATATCTTAACTCTTTTCCGCAACATTAACACAAAAAAGGTCAATTACTGGCCCTAAAGAGTTCTAACAAAAATAAAACTTAATTGCATATGGATACAACAAATTATGCTGCGATGATTTTTGACCTCACACCTACAACCTACGATTGCATGTTCTCACAGTTTTTCCACCTTTTTGTGCTTAGGAGGCATACCAAAATCAAGGAAAAAACATGCGTTTAAACCACACGTGTTAAACCAGGAAAAATGCAAACAACTGTCATTCTGTACATATGCAACCACGGCTAGCGATGTGTGGTAAACAGCAATGGCTATGTGAAAGTTAAGCCTAACTTGTCGCATTTGATCTGTGTCGCATTTGATCTGTGTCGCCCTAGTGGCTGTCGTGCCAGCTATGTCGTCCCGTCAATTTTATCATTGTCAAAAAACTGCTTTACTAAAGCCTATATTTCTTTGTATTCTTTTAAAAATAAAAATTAGTGCTAAACAAAAATCGATAATACAACAAAATCTTGTAAAGCTACCAGTAATTGGATTTTAAAAGATAAAAAAAGCAACAATTAAATTACTTAGCAAGACATAACAATGACAAGAGCAATAATAAAATTACAATAATCAGTGTACAAATGAACCTCAAGCTATTCCAAACCTAGTTCAAACAAAAAACACAAGATAATTAACCTAACACTGAATTGAACTGTAAAAACATCAACATCATCAACAAATGCGACACAAGCCAAAAAAGCAAAACACTCAAAAGTTCGCACAGACAGATAAAAGAAATTTCGCTACACACATATCACGTCATTTGGATTGTAACGGTTGAAGCAACAAAGTGAACTCTGTGTAAACAACAAAATCTATCCAGCCCTGAATCAATTCATAATTTTTGCACCAACAGAGCTGGAAAAGATTTGTTTTAGATAGCTTTTTGGATTCTACAGACAAACAATTTTTTACGTCGTCCTGGGCAGCTAGGAAATTTATAAGGTGAGACGAGCACAGGTAATGCCGTACCTTCAGGCACTCTCTCTCACTCCCTGATGTGTTGTGTGATGTTGTGATGTGCCTGCACTGGTGTATTAATGCCAAAATCAAAGTGAAAAATCCCTGTCTGCACTCACGTACGTGCAACAAATACTTGATTTTTAGATATAATATAATTAAAGGGTTTCATTAATAGAAGTAATTTTGTAATTTTGCAATTTTAACAATTTTGCACTTTTGGATTTGTCATGCGATATCAGTTCCACCGATCACATGCGTAATTGCAAAACACAAATGAGAAAAACTGCAAAAACCACAAAATGGAGGCAGCCAAGATCGATGTAAGTGACCATCTCAAATAACTCGCAGTGTACCAAAGTAGGTATTTGCGAATAATAGCCGGCTGGCTAAACCAAGAAATAACTGTTGTTGTTTGTATCTCATTTCCCAAAATTTTGTTTATAAACAGTTTTATTCTGTACTACATTCTACAATCGGTTTGGTCATGTGACTATTTTCAGAATCTTTGAATCGCACAAACGCAAAAATCTGCAATTGAATTTGACAACATCAAAAATTATTGATTTTGTTATTAATACAAAATCACAAAATTACAAAACCATACATTTAATGCAGGGGTGCACAGACTGCGGCCCTTCGTTGGTTTGCTGGCGGCCCGTTCTACCATGTGTTATTTTAACTTTAACCAGTCACACAATTGGTAATTTTTTAAAATTGCACATGCGCACAAAAAATAAAATCGTTGCTAGATTTATTTAGTGACTGTTTTGCCATTTTGCCTAAAAATGCACCCGAATCAGTACAATTTAAACTCATCAACTTGCAAAACGATGTGAACCAGTAAAGCAAACTTAATAGAAGACAATTTATTAAACTTCTATCTTTGTGTCGATACGATAGATAACTTTCACATTTTTTTGGCGGTCCATCCAAATGTCACAGTGAATCCCTGTGGCCCTTCGTCTTAACAAGTCTGTGCAATAAACAATTCTAAACTTGGTGTTTTAATTTGACATTAAGAGACTTTAGATTTTAGACTAGGGTTACCGGCAACTTCAAAAATGGATGACATTGGATTTAATCCAAATGGACGACGAAACCCCTTCCAACCTCAGTAACTTGTAACCTCCATTGAAAAAAAAAAAATCTAATCAGAAAAGTGTTGAAAATGAATAAGTTTAATGCGTGTAGCCAAATTCCAATCCAATTTCAGTCGAACTGCAATAGCAATTCTCCAGACGCATTTCCAAGTCTTCCACACATCAAACATCCAAGATTGATCAATCCAATATGCAAAGAATAAAAGACCATTAATGAAAATCATCAACTGCGAAGATCAACCAACATAGATAATGAACAAAGGGACATCAATTCCATTGTGTGTCATGACTGTCATCCATCTCTCCACCTCCTTGTGGTTGTTCTTGGCCCATGGAAGCAAAACGAGTGCTCTGCTTCTGATTTAAATCCATTCCTTTCCACTTTTTTCCCCCCTACATTCCTACATTCCTACTTGCTTTTTGCGTGCCGGGGGATCAAAACTTCTAGTTTTTATCGCCTCTTTTCCTGGCTTTTGCTTCCCTAGATCCTGCAATTTTCGCTCGGTAGTCGTCGCGTATGACCATAATTGCTGCTGCCGGCGTCCGGGCAATGTTCAACTTTATTGTCCTCTAGAAATAATGCATTTCTGTGGAAATAAGGCTTAAAGCCCTTCTTCCATACAACTATAACGACAAATTAGGTACATTTGTAGAACGACTTATCAATTGGGGTGTATAACACTACAACAGGCTCCAAAACTTCAGTTTGTAGAAAGCTATTTAAGAGAGAAATGAGCTTTAATTTGAGTGAACTTTAAGTAAATGGATGGATACGATACAACAAGAACCACACCCAATTACATAATCAACACCAACAGAGATGGGTGAGTGATTTATACACCCAGGATATGGCTTAAGAGTGCCCTTGACTGGAATGAAATGTGTAGTGCTGTCTCCACAAGCTAACATAAATCCACCGAAGACAGTAGACGTACGAAAAATTACGAACTCAAGAAAAATAAATATTGATTTACCAAAACAAGATGTGCCGGACCAATGCACATACAATTCAAAAATAATATAAATCACCACAGCCTAGAACCATTTTTTTTTCCTTTTTACCCATAGGACTAGGATGAAGTTCACCAAGAAATAAAATATCACGCGTGGTAGACATAGAACGCCGTGTAGTAAAACTTTGATAGTGTTCAAGTTGTGAAATTTGAATAAATTGCTTTGTCCAAGCAGTTCCATTATGGAGTTTCATTAATCCAGTTCATTGTGCGATCTGGACGATTTTGAAATTGTTTGTCATGTGATATCTGTTCCACCAATTACATTGATAATTACGGTACTAAAGTACAAGAGTGTGAAAATACAAAATCCCAAAATCGTCTAAAATGTTTTTTTTTTTTACGATTTGACAAGCGATTTTGAAGCGTGTCAAACTCAAAACAAAATGGAGGTGGCCAAGCTCGATCTAAGTGGCCAACTTGAATTACCATCAATAGGGTGAAGCATCCGTGATCACATAACAGCTAGAAAACTCAAGAAATTACTCTAGTATACTCTGCGAAACTTGTGAGTATTAGAACGTTGACAATTGGACTTTAATTCAAAAATTTTCGTTTTATATCACATTAATTATCCAGTACTCGTTTTTTTAATCACATTTTCAATTGGTGGGTACAACTAAAACCCAATATAGAAGACAACGCAAAATTTCAAAATCTTGCAATTGTTTTTAGAGGCTTCAATAATTATTGATTTTGTGATTAATTCAAAATCACAAAATCATTCATGTAATAAAACTCCCTAATGTCAATGTTTTTTAGAAAATTGAAAACACGAATTTTACTTTCCTGAAAAATTGATCTTGTAAACATTCCAGTTTTGCGCAAAAGACAAGCTTTATAAAAAAAAAAGCAAATTCCGTCTGTACAAGGTAGATTTGGGGCATTTCGCAATGTAAACACTCGTGCATGCACGTAGAAGTGCCGTACTCACATAAAATAGCACAAAAATGGAATCGACTATACAGTGTATGAAAAAAGTAATGCAACTGGTTCCATATTACTAAATTTCCGTGTATTTAACTGGGTAAAGTGATGGTGATTTGGTGGGTAAATCTAAATCATGAAAAATAAATAAATGGAACCAGTTGCATTACTTTTGTCACATACTGGAAATAAAAATGATGTATTCCTCTGTTTGATAATAAATGTTAATCTGTGTTGTTTTTGTGAGAAGTTAAATTTGGTTTGTTTGTAGGTTGAAATAGATCGACAGCCATTTTGTTTTTCCGAATAAATGAACTGCATTATAGTAATTTCTGCGCAAACATGCAGAAACTAACACCATGTATACACCCGAGTGATTTTCCAGATAAATAAATTAAATTTTTTCATTTGACTGGAAAACATTGACCGTATAAACTAAGTAATTGCTGACATTTCCTGATCAATTTACCATCTCCTAAATTATATCAGGAAATTGGTAAATACTGTAATTGGTCTTAGCGGTAGCAGAAGTGAATAAAAACTCACCAACAGGATAAAACTTGGTTTGATCCGATCGATTTCCAAACTGTAAACGCAACGCAATGCCACACTGTGTTCGCATCTAACTGCAGCGTTTAGTCAGTTAGCAGCCAACTACCAATCACAAACAAGACCACCAATCTCAAAAACTAAAAGATTCTAAAAGTAGGCCCACCCCTGGAACTGTCGTAACACAACATACGGGCAAATTTTTAAGGGGCCCCCAAGATACAGAGCCCAGGGACCGGTTTATTACGAGGCTAATAAGGTCTAAGCCTTAGGGCCCCAACACAACAAGGGCCCCAGAAAAATATATATATGTTGAGTGGCCCTTGAAGTAAGTTGAGGAGCCTGCTAAGTATGTTGAGAGGCGTGCTAATTATGTTTGGGACCCGACGCAACAGGGGCCCCCAGAAAAAAAATATATGTGAAAGATGTATAAAGTAAGTACGTTAAGGGGCCCGCTAAATATGTTGAGGGGCCCGCTAAGTATGATGAGGGACCCCTAGTCTCAGGGCCCCAGTCTTGTCAGTAATCAATTTTTTTTTTTAATAAAAAAAAATTGCAATTCTCATACCTGAGCACTTAAAAACGACATTTTTCATAACCGATACGACCATGGGCGCTCCCAATCATCAAAAAAAAAAAATTATTTTATTGTTTACAATATTTCATAAACCCACTATAATATACCTCAACTTTATTAATTTGAAAATCCCACGAAAAGTGTGATAGTATAAAAGCGGAATAACAGTAATGGATCTGCAAACTCTTGACAAAGTCAAGAGCATCCATCAGCTGTGATGAAATTGCCGTGGTGGAAAATAGAGCGTGTTTAGAGCCGAAACTTTGACCATCCATAGAGCCAATCAGATCGGTTTGTAGCCACAAAATAGGCCGTAAACTGCCTGTTGGTTCATTACAAAAATTGTACACTAAAGGGTAAATGGGTGTATAAAAAAATGTTGAAACGTTCTGCAAAATTACCCCGTAGATAATACTTTAAGCCATTGTGCGACAAGCAAAAAAAAAATGAAATTGATTTTTATCTACGCCAACTTACTTGTTCATGCGACATACGCCTAAATATTGCATTTGCCCCCTCTGTGTACACTCATTTTGCATTCTGCGATGGTCCTTCTTACCTCGATAGGGGTCGGAGGCTCTAATAAGGGCATCGGATATTTCAAGACGAAAGTACACTCACTTAGGTACGCGTTCCATCAAAAGAAAATTACCGCCAAATTGTCCCAAGAGTCTAAATAGAAAAATATCTGCTACCAGTTCAAATCCCAATTGAAATAAAAGAATCTTTTGCTTTTTGGTGCATGAAAAATTGATTTTTTTCATTTGGTGTATGAAAAATTAAATATTTGCCATTTTGATGTAAAAACTTGCGTATTTGCCATTTTGATGTAAAAACTTGCATTTTTAGCATTTTAATGTATGAAAACTTAAATTTTTTGGCATTTTGATGTAAATACTTGCATTTTTGGCATTTTAATGTATGAAAACTTAACTTTTTTGGCATTTTTATGTAAATACTTGCATTTTTGGCATTTTAATGTATGAAAACTTAATTTTTTGGGCATTTTGATGTAAATACTTGCATTTTTCGCATTTTTCTGTATGAAAACGTAAATTTTTTGGCATTTTGATGTAAATACTTGCATTTTTCGCATTTTTCTGTTTGAAAATGTAATTTTTTTGGCATTTTGATGTAAATAGTTGCATTTTTCGCATTTTTCTGTATGAAAACGTAAATTTTATGCATTTTTCTGTATGAAAACTTGAAATGTTGCATTTTTCTGTATGAAAACTTGAAATGTTTGCATTTTTCTGTATGAAAACGTAAATTTTTTGCATTTTTCTATATAAAAACGTAAATTTTTTGCATTTTTCTATATAAAAACGTAAATTTTTTGCATTTTTCTGTATGAAAATACGAGCTTTTGCATTTTGGGGCATAAACACACAAATTTTTTGCATATTGATACACGAAAACTTAAATTCACTATTAAAAAAAGACAAAAAAAAAAAACAATAATCTAATAAGTCAAACCATTAAATACAAAAAAAAATAAAATTAAACATCAAAATTTTCCATTCCAATCCAACCGAGATCACAGGTGTTGTGCATATCTCCAGCACATAACACTCGTGTCTAGCTAAGAAGCACGCCTTCTGGCGGAGATTTTCCTTTACCATTTACTCAACTCAAAAACTCCCCACTTGAAAGATATCAATTTCCTTCTCTGATAATCGTTTTCCCACCCACCAACACATAAAACCTGATCAAAATAATTGTCATTCATTTCCACACCAGCTACAAATCGTGACATACTCTTTAAAAAAAAAAAAATCATTATTTTCCATCACGCCAGGTGGCGTGAAATTTGCCAAATTTTATTTTAACGCCCATTCAATTTCACCGAGTGAAATAAAATTCGTCACTCGATGACAGTGCAATATCGCAAGTATAAAAAAAATTTAAATTACTTATATCGGGAATCATTTTCGATCAACAAAAGAAACACTTTTGCATGAATGGATCCGTCACTTTAAATGACTGATCTGTTCCACGTCGCCAATGATTAATTCAATAATCACATTCTAGCACAAGCAATCATCATTTTTGACAATTTATCGATCATAAAATTCCAAGAAATTCCGTCGTATCGCAACATTTCAGCGAGAAACCATTCAAACCAGTGTTTACATTCATAAAATTCATTGCAGATTGGATTTGGAAATAAAAAATAAACATGGCGGCGATCGCTCAGTTCGCATCGGTGCGTAAAAAAAAAAAAAAAAAAAAAAAAAAATTTTATATCTTTCCAATATTAATGCTCAATGAAGATTTAGATGAGAACTGTGTCACGAGCTTGTTTTCATTTAATTTATGCGAGTAAATTTCCCCCTACATTTAAAAATTGTACAATCGCGCTCATTTTGTGACAACTGTTTAAATCTAGTATCGATAAATATTTAAAACAAATTAAACCGGTCGCAAAATGCTCAAAACGTTATTTATTTCTTCCCGCACATGCGCAGTAAAAGAAATCTAATGCTTTTAAGAATAATCCACTTCAAACGAGCGGATTCCTTTCACCCGAAATTTCCTTCAAACGGAGAATGTATCCGTTTAAACGTGACACACCTTCCTAATAATGCCAATTAACGATTAAATTTAATCACACACACACACAAAGTCTGAGTTTCGTGATCAATTTACAAACTGTCAGATTAATAACAATAAACAATAAATCTCACCTTTTCCCAAAACCCCACCTTTTAGCCTTACCCACTAGTCCACATTCATTCTTAATCAAACATGCGTAGAAAAATGAAATTTCAAAACGGACAATACACAAATTGTAAATTAACTTGTAATTTTAACGGCCCATTTCAACTAATTTTACGTCTAACTACGGACCAACGCTAATTTTCCTAATAAGTGAAAAGTCGATTTTTGACACGGAATTTGTTTTATTTTATAAAAAAATAAAAACACCCGTAATATAACAGCTGTATGTACTTAAAAAAAATATTTATTATCAATTAAATAGAATTTTTTAATTAAAAATAAATAAAAACAAAACGTAAATTGAATGTTGAAACCGAGAACAGAGCGCACGGCAAACAATGACAGGTGGTGCGAAGCAGACCAACTCTAATCGATCGTTGTAATTAATTAAATATTAATAAAAGGTAAAGAACCGAGTGGACGGATGAAAAAATTGTTTCGTGACAGTATCGAAATAGATGTTTGTTACGTTACTAGATGGGAAAAGCGAGAAGAGGAGTCGGGGGAAGTGATTTTTGATCAACTGCGAAGGTGGATATCCCTATGTCGTTCCTACCTTGAACTTGAGCCATGTGAGAACACACGCCGTCGTTGAGCTTCGACGCAGGTTTAAATCAAGCTTCGGGTGGATTTGACCACGTCGGCTTCACCGCACAACATGCCGCTGCAAGTAATCATTTGCCAACATCTTGACTTCACACGAGTAATACGAGTTTGTTGGCGAGCGTACCAAATATGTTGACGGCGTAGCCCGTCGAATAAATTACCACGCTACGGCTTGCGGCGCTGAGGTGCTGGAGCACTATTGATCACTGGCACACAACGCGGCCCAGTCTTCGCTGTGGACTGCACCATTTTGTAAAGAGGCGTTGTTGAAAAATGCAACGGCGCTTCATAAACCCGAATATTTTATTAATAAAACCGAATAAAATATTTTAAAAATGAAATAAAAATGCAATTTTTAAATCCAAAAAAAAATTTTGTTGTTATTTTTTAATATTGAAGAATTATTTTTAAATTTTTAAATTTTTAGTGTTATAAAACAAAAAATTGGATTTTTTTTTAAATTTAAAATGATTATTTTTTTTCTTTCTTTTATAGAATAAAAACTTTTGTCTATGAAATAGATTTTTATTCTGTTTTGAAAGCGTTGTATTTATTTTTGGTAAACAGAGGGCGCGGTATGATCATCTTCCTCAAGAAACAAACATGGCTCATGCATTTCCAGCAGCTAAACTTTTAATTTTAGTCGTGCGACAAATTAGCAAGCCTATTGCAAACCGGGTGAAACAGAGAGCGAAGAATAGCCAATTTTTCAGAAACTACATAATAATGCCACCAGCCCAGCGTGAGTATTCATTGTTAGCAAATGCAACAATTGATGCGCTATGATTGTATGTTGTTGTTGTTGTTTTTTTTACCTCAATTGAAGCACTACAGAATCTCATTTGATCATTTCCTAATTCTTAATTGTCGTTGCCACAGTGTACCATTGGATGGAAGTCAGATGGAAAATGCGAATCTTAAATTTCGGAAAACTCGAAGAAGTTCCAAAACTAAACGAACAAATGGCCATAGAATTAGGCGCCGAACTTTTAAGCGAAGGCATTTTAATGCTCGTTGGCGTGGCGTGTTTACTGGCAGAATATTACCGCTCATCCAGGAAAGAGGCGGCCAAAGAAGCGGAACGGCAACGTGTGTTAACCGAACTTGAAAACCGACTGTACGAACTAGAGTACATGGTCACGGAACAAGAGGCCAGACTGAGGCAATTTTCTAGGAGGAATTTCCCATCGTTTAAACCGCCTTGGATACCCCAAAAAGCACCGGAAAAGTCCAAGAGTTTGCCCGATGTTAATCGTCCACACGGGCAATACGAAAAGGAAGAAAAGATCCAGGAAAACAAACCAGAACTTAAAGTCGGAGTCATAACTCACGCGTTAAAAGGGCTGCAATCAACTTTCAAGTCTTTGTGATACAATTATGATAGATAAAAGTGTAATTATTTGATTTGTTTTTGTAAAATATAAAAAAAAAAAAAAAATATTGTATTATATAAATTTAAAATGACCATAAATTATTATAAACATCGCAGTATTGTTCTCGTTAGTTTTCGGATGGTTTTTGTAAACGATTGTTTTAATCTAATCAAGTCTGCTTCCATTATTAAAAAGTTTGCCACACCTTCGCTATTATTGCACACCATTCGTGACATTTTTGTTTTGATTTTGGCTTCATTCAAAATTAGCAAAATTTGAAAATGGCTCCAATATTCCCACTTCTTAAAATGGCAGTTTTATTCACAACTCGAATTTCAAGACCGTTTAATGTGCTGTTAATGCGAACTTCCAAACGCAGTGCATTATTCACACGTTACGTACTTATGCCGCCCGCGCAATGTGAATTAAATGAAGGAATATTTCGCGAATTAATTTAATTGAAATATTTTAAATCGTTATTTCTAGTTTATCATTGGTTAGATGTGCGATGGAGGATGCAAATGCTCGATTTGTGGAAACCAATCACTGTACCCAGATTGGGCGATGTTGAGGCGACCGAGCTAGGCGCTGCGATTTGGGCGGAGGGATTGGTATTTACCGTAGGAACAACGTTTTTGGTGACAGAAATGTATCGCCAGAGCTTGATTACGGCAGCTAAACTCGAACAAGAAGCAGCGAAAAAGCAGGAGACGGAAGATCGATTGCATTCCTTGGAGGAACTCGTTACCCAGCAAGGAGTATTACTACAGGAATTGTCTCGTAAACGATTTAACCTGAAAAAATCGGGGAAATCTAAACCGCCCGGAACCGCTACATCGTCCAGCAATATTACTACGACTTATTACCAAGAGCGAGAATTACCCGACGAGAAATTTGGATTTTTAACGCGAATTTTAAGAGAACTTGGAAATCACATTTAGGAGTCATGAATTACGAGTATAAACAGATTTAAATCGTTTTTATAGAATATTTTGTCATAGTAATGACAATCTGAATTATGTTTTCTAATGAGCCACGTAAACAAAACAGTAATTTAGTTGTAAATTTAATAAAAAATAGTAAAATGTTGAATTTCTGTCTCATTTTCCAACGATTTCGAACTCGTCTTGGAGATTTACGAGTTTCAAACTGTGTTTCCACAATTCTTGCGCTATTTGTGGGTCTTTTGTCAAAGATGACGGCTCTTCTTCGGTAAAATTACTTTAAAATATAAATATTGACATTATTCTATTAAAATATAAATTTTTTTTATGTACTTGAAATATTTTCCCGAGCTATGTAAAACAGTTGGTTCTATAGCACAATGGATGATATTTTGGGCGCCATCTTGACAACTTTTAAAGATCAGTTTCCTCGTCGGCCATTGGATGAGGCGTAAAATCGGATTGTTTAGCAGAGGGAAATGCCTGAAAATTTGTGAATCCACATTTCCAGGATTAACAGCATTCACCGTGATGTTTGTGTCTGAAATTACAATCTTCAGAAATAAAAATAATAATAAAAAAAAAATTAAATATTTTATTTTACCCTTCAGTTTTTGACTCAAAGTCTTTGTGAATAGAATCAAAGCAGCTTTCGTTTGAGCATACGCTTTAAACTTCCCATACGATTTCTGCAAATCTTCGTTAGTAAATTCAATTTTATTGCAGAGACGATGACCGTGAGAAGAAACATTAATTATCTGCCCATTGGTGGAGTTCTTTAACAAATCAATGCACAATAAAGTCAAAAGGAAAGGACCTATAAATAAAAAATAAAATAAATAAAATAAAATACAAATTTATTTTTAAAAACTAGTTTTCTACCTATATAATTAACCTGAAACACCGTTTCAATTCCATCTTTGGTCACAGAATAAGGCAGATAAAACACCCCAGCATTATTAACCAATATGTCAATTTTAACCTCCACTAGTGTTGAAAATACAAATAAAAATAAAAATCCAATTTAAAATAATACTAAATACACCAAACTGCATTTAAGTTGTTTCACAAATTTTTTTATAGATTGGAAATCAGATAAATCCAAATCCATAGCAACGATCCTCCAATTGTGTGTTTTCTTCGTGAGCTCTGCAGCAATGTTTCTTGCACTCGCAATATCCCGGCAAGCCAATATGACTTTAGCTCCTGTAAAAATCAATGCCAGACATTTCCACAGATTAATTGATTGAATTCTCCGATTTTAATCTTCTTTTTTAAAAAAAAAAAAAACCTCTGCGGGCAAAATCCAAGGCAACCTCTTTCCCAATGCCACAGCTGCTGCCAGTTACGACGACTGTTTTGTCATCCAGCTTCACGTTGTGGCCAGCCCACGTTGGTTGTTTAAACAACCGTTTTCTACATAAACAAACATATAAACGTTTTTCTACATCTTTTTTTTAGTTTTTCTGTGAGACAACTAACCTAATGAAATAAACTAAAATCGCCGCTGTGCCGGAAACTGCTAGAAAAACGAATTTTCTCATTTCGTCCGATGGAACTATGAACCAGACAGCGAGCTTAATGGGTCACATTCAAGGTCACGTCATTAAGATTGACCTCTGGTTTTGTGGGTGAAAAGTGGGACAAGGGGGGTGTTTAAAAAGAAAAAAAATGCTTTGTTTTTGTTTTATTTCGTATTATTTTCTTACAATAATCAAGAAAAAAATAAATTGAAATTGAAATAAAATTGTGTTGTTTTTGTTAGTGAAATGTAAACGGAGAAGAAGAATAATTCAAAACCAATACGATATTTGAATAAGAAAATAAAGAAATAAAAAATAAAAAATAAAAATGAATATATATATATATATATTTTCTATGAATATTTTTGCATTGATTCCAATGTGTAAAATATAAATTCCTCTACCAAAAAAAAAAAAAAAAAAAAAAAATCCTCCAAAAAAAAGCTAAAAAAACAACTAAATATCAACGTGTATGTATATATCAACAATGAGCAATTGTAGTTCGGTGTTAAACAAATGTCGTAAAATCCATTTATATAAATATCGTTCAAAATTCCCACGACTCGAGCCACTTCAGACCATGCATTGAATTGTTTTGTTCATTTGACGAACCGTCCATTCCATAACTCAAAGGTGCGAATAAATAAAAACTAAAAATTTAAATTTGAAAAATATCAAAAAAATCGTTAAAAATCATTTATAGTATTCCTAATTTACCTGTAAACTATAATCGATAAAACTACACCAAAAAGCCAATGATATGTCATTTTTATCGTCGTCAACGGAGTAATTTCAGGCACTATTTCCATTAAGTAGTCCAAAATTATAGCTGCAACCATAAAAACAGTTAGAAAAAGTGTTTAATGTTTAAAATTGTTAATTGTAACGACCTGATAACATGGAATTGAAAATAAGTGCTGGAAAATAATGATGAAAATAAAGAACTCGGCCCATTCCCCAGAACGGAACGTAATGTAATACCCATCCTAATATCATCCAACAACCAGCTTCAATTAAATTTTGTTTTCGCTCTAGAATAAAAATTACCCAATTAATCTATTTTAGTATTTTTTAAATCACGCTTCGTATACCGCACCAGTGCTGGCCGCATCCTCGTGGCAACCTCGTTGCCAACGAAACAAAATACATAAAACAACGAGAAAATAAATGCCCATAAGCAGCAAATTTCCCCACCATATAACTGGATTTCCCAATAAATAGATTTTGTAGTTGTTGCCCGAAAAAAACTGACCCTGCAAAATAAAAAATTAAAAACTAAAAATGATACTCAACTAAATTCGTCCATTTTTATTTTGTTTTTACCCTGTAGTTAATCGGCCATTGCCACGGTTTTGAGGTCACTTCACCTTCTTTAGGTTTAAGGCCAGAATTACCCTTTATCATCAAAATCATTACGGTATTTTTAAAAAAATTAAAGATTTTTTTTCATACCTGTAACATTACTGCGTGCGATTCAATAAAACGAGATGCAAAACTTGGCGCGTAGACTTCGACACTTACGTTTGGTACTGTAACGAGTACAAAAATATAAAAAAATACACAAAATTTTGTTAAATTAGTGCATTGCATTACATTTTAAAAAATAATTATCCTCTACGTTCCATAAGTTGTTCGTATCTCTCAAATTCGGGTTACAGGAGACTTCCATTTGCTCATAAGCCCTAAATAAATTAAATTTTAAATTTATTTCTCGTTATTTTACCATTTTTAATACTATTTACCATTTCGGAAGTTGTTTCCCGTGTCCGTGGAGCGCGCACTTGACTAAAGCATGAACGAATTTGAGTTTGCTCGTTACAGTTTGAACCGAGTCGCCATCTTTGCCGCCTACTATTTCCACTCTCCAAACATCATTCGCGTCGCCAGTCCCATTCTGTCAAATTTAAACCTCGATTACAAACATTTAAAAGCCGTTAAACACACTAGTTCTTACTTCGCCATAGCCGGACACCTGAAAGTGCTTTTTAGTTACCGGCGCACTCTCTTTGTGACTGTGTAAATTTCGTTTTGTTCTAATAATTTAAAAAAAAATTATTATATGAAAAATTCTCGACAAAAAATTAATAATTTTCAACTTACGGCCAATGTTCTAATCGTATTAGATCTCCATGTTGTACAATTTCTACCGGTGAATCAGGATCTAAAATAAAAAATAAATACTTCATTTTGAAATTTATCGTGTAATAATTAAAGTGACTCACTATAATTTTCGCTATATTTTTTAATTAACCATTTATTGTTGTCATCTTTATGAGTATAAGTTGTAACTTGTTGTTGCCTAGGCCCGGTGCCTTCGGGATATAAATGCCAATGAGAATGCAGATATCCGCCCCCCGTTCGTTGACTTTTTAAAGTAATTAGTGCGCCGTAAGCGACAGCTACGTTAAATTAAAATAAGTTATTGTGTTAAAAAAAATTAACAATCAACAATTTACTTCTCGGTAAACTAGCGTTATAAAGTGAATTTCCTCGCAGTTGAGATTGAAATGCCGAACTGAAAAATCCATCACCGGAACCACTGAAAACATAGCAAAATAGCAATATCAAACTCAATAAAATTGAAACAAATTATCAATACTCTACCTTTTATCAAGTATTTTCAAATGAATATAAAAAAAAGATGAATATAAAATAAAGGGTAAAATTATCAAACAAACAGCCCTTGCTGCGAAATGCAAACCAGTGTATGTCTATAAATGATATTAATTAATTAATACTAATAAATTCATCGATTTTAAAAAAAAATTTGCTTACCACTGGTCGTGATAAATCTCCTAAAATAGACCATAAATCTACAATTGTTTGAATACCAACAAATAAAACTACAAATAAACCGACGAATTTGACACTAATGGCACATGCGAGAAAAACGCCAGTTAAACTTAGCCAAAACCACCAGACGAACGAAAACGGTCTGAAATTAGAAGAAGTATAAGTTTTTGTAGTTTTTTTTTTGTTTTTTTTTTTGTTTACCTTTTTTTTTGGGAGCGAAACTTCGATGATGAGTAAACAGATCCGGTTAGAAAAAATAAGAGTATTGGATCCAGCAAAATGTATTGGCTTAATGTAATCAAGCCATTGTCTTAAAAAAAGAAAAATGTTTAGAGAGATTTGATATTAAATTGTAATGATATTATTTTACCAAATAAAATCAAACTTCCGGAAAGAGTCGCAGCTGGTAGAGATTTTGTCATTTCCCACACGGTGAGAAAAGCAAATGGGACTAAAAACGTACCCAGGATAACACAGCACTGTACATTAAATTTTATTTTTTTTAATTTATAGTTTTTAATTCAAAATAAAAATAGTGTTGCCAGATTTCAGTTTTTTGTAATGTGATTCATCGAAAACGGAAAAACATTTACTTTTATGTAAATGTTTTTTTTAGTAATTTATCTAAAATAAATTCAATTTTAACGGTAAAAATACGTTAAAAGTTCATTTTAACGTTAACAATTCAATTTTCACCTATAAAAATTCAATTTTACCTAGAAAAATTCAATTTTTACCTACAAAAATTCAATCTTCACCTTCAAAAATTCAATTTTTACCTACAAAAATCAATTTTTACCTACAAAAATCAATTTTTACCTACAAAAATCAATTTTTACCTACAAAAATTCAATTTTTACCTATAAAAATCAATTTTTACCTACAAAAATTCATTTTTCTCCAAAACTTGCAATTTTTATTGTAAAAACTCCAAAATTTGCATGAATAACTCAAATTTAAAAAAATCTACTCTCTAGCAACCCTACAATCCATTACCACTCGCATTCCTATATATTTTGTTTCCTCGTATTTATCGCCGGGTTTGTGAAATGGAAACGTACCGTCGTAACCCGTCATCACTCCGAACAACCCAACCATCATCTGAAAAATAAAAATAAGAATAACAATCCAACGTAAATAACCAAAATAACCATTTTATACCACTCTACCTTTCCCAACGGAGGATGAACGTCGAAGAAAAACGTCCTATTGATGTACCAACTGCCCATTTTACCAAAATGAGTTTCATCCCAACTACAAATATCACATTTTGATTAGAAAAAAAATTAAAACAAATAAAATCAAACACGTGTGATATTACCAAACATGATCTGGTTCGGATATTTTATAAAGGCGCGTAGAAAAGGCTAATATGAGTATAATTAAATATACAGTCCACCACACTCCATTCGATGCAATTTTAAATTCCGTGAGCACTCGTTCGTTGTCGGTGTCTTTGCTCGAGGACGTCTTGTTGTTCTTGTTTTTGCTTTTGTTCTTGATGTTGTTATTATGCTTTACGGAATGTTCTGTCGTTTTACCATTCACAGCCGCCATCTGAGTATTAATTAGCTGCTAATCGGTTGAAATTTAGGTGTTTACATATTCAACTCATCTTCGACTTTCCCACGTGGCCACTTTTCCTAGTGGCAACAATTCGAACTTCAATTCATGGTACGGAAGTCAACAGGATGTCCCAAAAATATACACTTTTATAGTTTTATTCATAATTTTTTACTTATTCAATGTATTTCTTTTAAAAGTAGGGCAATGATATGAATTTAATAAAAGGTTATTTCTGGCCTGTTCTTGCACAATAATATTTTGTGTATCAATTTTTACAGAAAATAAAATCATAAAAATCTGCTTGTTTTCATGGAATAAAATAAAAACAACATAAGAACTTTTTGAGAAAGCTATAAAACCATAAAATTCAAAGATTATAATATTTTTTATCAATTTGCACTTTACTTCATGGCTGGGGTTAACGTTTGCGCTGCAAGGTCAAGGTCTAAGCGCTTGACTTGCCGGCACAGTTGGCAGTTCTCATAACTTGGTTTTGCTTTCAGACCGTAATGGCTCAGGTTAAAAGATTTCTATTTTTTTATTTTCCAGTGAAAAAAATATTTAAAAAATCCTATTTTTTTTATAAATATTTCACAGCCTGTCTTGTATTCTTACTATAGAAGCTCTTGTTCTTGGAGAGTAAGAGCAGGTGAGTTTTATTTTACGAATTCTACACATTCAAACTACGCAATTAAAATTTTATTTCAGCTTTGGAATATAAAGGAATCAGTTACGAATACAAACCTGTTCACTTGATAAAAGATGGTGGAGACCATGTATATATATAATTTAAAAAATCCAAAAAGAAAAAGAATATTTAAAAAGAATTAAATTTCAGTTTAAAGAAGAATACAAACAAATTAATCCGATGCTTCAAGTCCCAGCATTTATAGTTGACGGACAAACCTTAATTCAATCGGTATGAAAAATCGCAGTGTCACAAAATTCATTATATAAATTTTAATCCACTTCTACAAAAGATGGCCATTCTTGAGTACATCGAGGAGACTCATCCAGACCCCCCACTTCTCCCAAAGAATCCAATAACCCGAGCAAAATCCAGAGCTATTGCTGAATGCATCACAAGTGGCATTCAGCCATTGCAGAATTTAGCTCTACTCACAAAACTCGGAGATAACTTGCAACCAAACTGGGCTAGAGATTGGATAGCCAAAGGATTTTCAGGTGAATTGTTAAAAAATTTAATTTAATATTTAAACTATTTAATAATATAATGGACAGCTGTTGAAGATCTATTGCAACATTATGCAGGAAAATATTGCGTGGCAGATGAGATTACATTTGCAGACGTTTGTTTAGTTCCACAAGTGTACAATGCAGTGAGGTAATTTAAAACGATGGATATCAATATCATAATTGTTTAATATTCTTTTTTTTAATGTTTTGTTCAGATTTAAAGTCGATCTCTCTCCATATCCAATAATTCAACGAATTAATTCGACTTTAATGCAGCATCCTGCATTTATTAAGTCTCATCCGGCAAACCAAATTGATTGCCCACCCGAACAGAGCGGTGGATTTTAAAATGTTTAAAATGTTAAAATAAAATAATTACGCAAATATTGGGTCACTATCAAAAAATATTGCTCCGGCGTCATTGAATAACGGCTCGCTATCATCCCAGAAATATTTACAACAGTTTTTAGATTCAAGTTCAGTGATCTGTCTTTTTTGTACCGAGTGACCAGATAACACAATGTCATCACAAACTTTCGGTTTATCTGTGCACAATTCCCTGTCACTTGTTTCGACGATTCGCAATTCCATTTCTAAGTTTTTTTTCGACTCTATAAAAATAAATATAAAAATTAATAAATAAAAGTGTATATTAGTTAGTTAGTTAGTTACCGATTGAACAGCATGACGTGATAATTGGGGATTGATTCACTTGTGATTGCGAATCTTCTGAAATACGACAAATGAACGATTGCGGAGTGGACAGCGAAGAAAATGTATCTCCTTGAACTTCAATTGGCGAATATTGATCAACAATATGGTCGAAACGATTGATTTGTTCTTCTAATCCATTTCTGCTGGGCTCTGGAATAACAACATTGAATAAGTTATCAAATAAAATGTCAGTTTTTACCATTTCCACGTCCATTTTCATCAAATCCAACGAATGCTTCGGGTACAACTGGTTCAAAAACATTTCGAAATCGTTTTAATTCGGGTGTTGTTGGTACTCGTTGCGGCGGAGTTTCCTGGGACCATTCAAAAGACATCTCGGCCTTCGTACACGACGTCGTTTTCGATGATGTCACGACGAAGTAAGAAGCGGATACGGTAACGACATCTGGTTATAATAAATTGATGCAAAGCGCCGAAGACAAACTGAAGAAATAACTCACTTTCGGCTATAATTCATGGCTTCTTCTTCTAGTCGGAAGAAAAGTAAATTTTATTGACGTTTAAATCAATTATTGTCGCTTGCAATTGTTTATTTTGTATTTTAAGACCAAGGCCAGTCGCCCATTGTTAAACCAAAACAAATTTTGAATTGGCGAAACATGTAAGTTTTGCAATTACTTATTAAAAAATTATTATACCTTTTAATTTTTTTTGTAGGGGTGCTAAAAGCCTGGCTAATGAGAAAAGAAAAGTTAGTATATTGAAAGAAATAATTAATTTAGTTTTAATGCCATTCTTTGTTGTTGCTGTAGCAATCGCCCACTGTTGAGAAATGCTTCAAACGAACGAAATCCGACGCGATGGAAGGAAACGACAGTAATAGCAGTGAAGGTAGTGATGATGGCACTACGTTGTCCGAATCAAGCACTTCGGAAGGTTACGACTCCGAATCGGAAATTGAAATATCTCGTCACGGCGATTGTAATATTTTAAATAGAAATCAAATCCAATAGAAATTTTATTTAAAAGAAAAAAATAAAATTATTTTCAGCCGATGGTGCAGACAATACTGTTTTTCTAGGTAATTTGAATGTAATTTAAACGAAATTGAAATTAATTAATTTGTTTCAGCTTCAGGTACAACAGAAAGTAGTAAAACTTTATCCGCTCTAGACTTTTTTTTATTTATTTATTTTTTTTAGTCGATTCCTCTAATCGATTTAAAACGCCGGAAAAAGTTTCAGGTATATCAGAAAACGGGATTGCATAAGGGATTACATTTGCGTTTGATTTTTTAGCTGAATCTCCTAGTTTTAATACGCCGGAAAAGAAAAGGGTAAGTGAAGCAGAGGTTGCAAATGATTGTCCGAAGTAAGATTTTATTGGTGAAAGCAATAGATACTTATTTATTAAGTGTTGTTGTGTAGGAAACCGGTAAAGCCGAAAAGAGTGTCATCTTGTAAGGCTAGTTTGAAACCAGCGTCGTTGATGATTGCCTCGTACAGCGAATTTCTATCAGGTGTCTATTTTTTGTAAAAATGTTAAAATTAGAATTGTCCAAAATTCTACAAATTTGGCTCAATTTTGCTCAAATTTCGTAATTTTATCCAATTTCACAAATCTGTCATAATTTTGTCAAAATTGTACAAATTTGGCTCAATTTTGTTCAAATTTCGTAATTTTATCCAATTTCACAAATTTGTCACAAATCTGTCATAATTTTGTCCAAAATTGTACAAATTTGGCTCAATTTTGTTCAAATTTCGTAATTTTATCCAATTTCACAAATTTGTCATAATTTTGTCCAAAATTTTTACAAATTTGGCTCAAATTTGTTCAAATTTCGTAATTTTATCCAATTTCACAAATTTGTCATAATTTTGTCCAAAATTTCACAAATTTGTCATAATTTTGTCCAAAATTTCACAAATTTGTTCCAATTTTGTTCAAGATTTCATAAATTTATCAGAATCTTGTTCAGAATTTCACAAATTTGTTTGAATAGTACAAAACATCACAAATTTGACACAATTTTGTTCAACATTTCAAATTGTCACAATTTTGTTCAACATTTCAAATTGTCACAATTTTGTTCAACATTTC
>JAQFXT010000633.1:0-29770 GCA_034683725.1 Strigamia crassipes
AACTTTAAAAAAATTTTTTTTGTAAAACTTGCTAAACTTTTGAAACAATTAACACACATTGCTAAACTTTTGAAACAATTAACACACATTGCTAAACTTTTGAAACAATTAACACACATTGCTAAACTTTTGAAACAATTAACACATTGCTAAACTTTTAAAACACGTGATTGCTGCTAAATTTTGATTTTATAATAAATAAAAAATAAAATAAATAAAAATAAACAAAGTGAATATTAGGTAACATGTTAGTCTTTAATAACTTTCATCTATTTGGTTAATAGGAATTTTATAAACACTAACTTTTTAGCTTTGAACTAATCGTGACCTTGTTTTTTGCCAACTTGCTAAACTTTTGAAATGGAGTCGTAGTATTACAACCGAGAATTATCAAATATATTCAAACAATCAATTAAAAACAACAAACTGATCAAATATATTCAAACAATCAATTAAAAACAACAAACTGACAGTTTCTCTCATTTTAAAATAATAAAATTTAAAACATCTAATGCATTGGCTTAATTTAAAATTGCAACTTAGTTAAAAAATGTGTTTTTCTCAAATATTAGCATCATCAATTTTCAGCCATTTGTTACCTAATAAATACTGACATTCAATTTGCAATACAAAAAACAAAAATAGAAACGTGTTCATTTTGAGAAATTGAAACCCCTTATCTCCATCATTGTTGTATTTTATCCTTCCCTGAAAATACTTTTCAAAACACTATCTGCAACCAACATTGAACACTCATAAAGTTATACTTAGAAAAACCACTCATGTATTTATTTATTTATTTATTTGAAATTAAAACCACACCAGCACATTCACTGATTTCAAAACTTTTAAAACTACATACTAAACACAAATTTTGGCAATTTTTAAAATTATTACCCTACAAGTAATTAGTTATTCACATCAGTGATAATTTATAAAATAAGAAATATGTGTTGGATTTACACAATAAATTTATCAACAATTAGTTCAAATGTACCAATAATTAAAGACATTAAAATTGCACCCATTAAAAATATGAAAGATCCAATTGTTTGACCAAACGACACGGGATTGAAATGATTTACAAAACATTCAGGCAGCTTGGGGTAGGTATGTTGATTTTCAAGTGATAATATTCCATATTGTTTCAATAGTAGAATTCTGTTTAAGAAAATATTTTGATTTTTTTTTCGTACTAAAAATTTACTGCAAAGTATTTACTTGCAATTGAAATAATCCATGTAGGCAAATTGTTTCGAATAACCAAGTGATATAGATTGTTTGCTGACATAACGAGGTGCAACAGCAAAACTGCAGTTTACACCAATCAACTGTTGAATAACATGAAATGATGATATAAATCCAAATTTTCCACGATAGGCCAACTCCATTCCGTCACTTAGTGTACGAACTTTTAAAACAGTCTTACCGTGTGGCGCTTTCTATTAAATTAAATAACTGCTTTAAAAAAAAAATTCAAATTCTCATCATAATACCTGAAACATTTCTTCCAGAAAATGGCCGCCTATGATGACTGGCAAATAATCTGTATTCGAAAACATGTCGTCAAGGGAAAAAAATGGAACTTTGATGTCCGGTGTTGCCAGTAAAGAAGTCATTGTGGAGTTGTAACTAACCCACAGCAACATCGAAAATGTTATATAAATAAAAAAAAAAATTTTTATTGACTTCAATGTCAAATTATAAAAATTGCCTAAGTCAAAAGAAAAAAATATATTCACATTACTTTCATCAATTGCTTCTAAAACCATTTAAACCTTGTAAGACAATTGGCCAACAAAGCAAAATCTCATTAGTGAAGTTTAAGAAATTACTCTGAGCATGTTTTGTACTTGATAAATAACTTGCTAATAAGGTGATCAATATAACTATCAAGCTTATTGCAAATATGCACAACCACATTTCTATATTGAACTGTTGCAAATAGAAACTATAATTCCAGTCGCGCTGATCTAATTTTTTGTATATAATTTCGAACAGTAACGGACGAAATTGTGGTGAGAAGTTTACGTAGTTTGCTCTTTGACCAGTCATGCTAATACCAGAAGAAATGTCAGCTGTCTGAACAAAATTTGAAAAAAATTGAAATTCTTAACATTATTAGTTACATTTGATGTGTAATACACACCCCTTGTACAAGATCTCCTATCATCCCTGTCCAGTTTCCATTTACAAAAGCCCCAAATAGATCCTGTTTGTTCCGAATGATTTTAAAACTTCAAGTTTTAAGCAATTTGTAATCAGTTGCTACCAAAAAAAAATTTTTTTTTTTTATTATATTTTACCTCGTGTTAAATTGAGTTTTAAAAATGTTAAAAATTTCTCCAAAATAACCTCCTAGTATGGGTGAATTATTTACGTAAGTTAACGTAATGCCTGGTGGAAACTATAGAGAAAACATTAAAAAAATAATCGGTTTAATAAAAATGTGGATACCACGACACAACCGCCAATTTTTTACCGCCAAAGTTTTTACCTCCAACGCAATACCGCCAATTTTTTACTGCCAATCCTAGACCGCCAACCCATTACCGCCAATCCTATACCGCCAACGCGACTTTATCACCAACGCAATACCGCCAACGCAATACCGCCAAAACCATTACCGCCAAAGCAGAACCGCCAAACCATTACTGCCAAATTTTTTTATTTTTTTTTTTATCTTTTTTTATTTATTATTTTTTTTTTTTGGGCCTTTCGGCCACAATATAGTGGCGTCCGGCCACTTATTTGGCCGTTCGGCCACTTAAAAGTGGCGTTCGGCCACGATGTAGTGGCGTTCGGCCACGATGTAGTGGCGTTCGGCCACGATGTAGTGGCGTTCGGCCACGATATAGTGGCCATTTGTTCGGACGCCACTATTTCATGGCCGAACGCTACTTTTAAGTGGCCGAACGACCGAACAAGTGGCCGGACGCCACTATATTGTGGCCGAACGGCCAAATAAGTGGCCGAACGCCACTATTTTGTGGCCGAACGGCCCAAAAAAAAAATAAAATAATAAAATAAAATAAAAAATAAAAAATAAACAAAATTTGGCGGTAATGGTTTGGCGGTTCTGGTTTGGCGGTTTTGCGTTGGCAGTAAAGTCGCGTTGGCCGTAAAGTTGCGTTGGCGGTAAATGTTTGGCGGTATAGGACTGGCGGTAGGGATTTGGCGGTAATGGGATTGGCGGTAAAAAATTGGCGGTACTGCGTTGGCGGTAAAAACTTTGGCGGTACCGCGTTGGCGGTAAAGACTTTGGCGGTAAAAAATTGGCGGTAGTGTCGTGCTACGAAAAATGTGTGTTGCATACATGAATAACTGTTAACTTTATTTCCTTTTCCAAAAGCTGTCTTTCTCCGTCCGTTTGGATATATCTAATCTTTTATTTTTTACCTTATTCAGAATAAAACTTAATCAATTTAAACACAACTTACGGATCGATGACAACTAAGTTGCAAGAAAGACCTTTTTGCTTCAATTTTTCTCCATCTGTATCCTAAATACTCAAATTCGTTCTGCAATATAAACATTTACTGACTCGGTGAAATAAAATTTCCAAAATAAAAATCAAATTAAAACGAAATATTTAAAACATGATAGCTTTATCAATATCTTACAGCAGCAACACTTTCCAGAAAACTACCTAGAAATAAACTCAAACATTCTTTAAATGCGCAATTAAAAAATCTGCATGCAAATTACCCCGATTCGAAATTAAAGTAATAAGAGAAAATCCAACGCGGCTCGGTTGTAAACATCTAGCCTCACAACCGAGACAAAACACTAGAAATAAATTTCTACACTTTTTTAATTTTTTCCATACTCTAGTTGCTTAGCTTACGTGTATAAAGAAGAGATAAGTTTACAAGCATGGGTAGATACATTTTATCAGCAAGTGTGTGTAAATACCAGCCGAGTTGTTTGTCGAATGTCACGCACTCAACACACACTTTGGCTGATATTTACACACTTTTCATATAGTGTCCACATTTGACAAGTGTATGCCATATCTGTCAATTAAATATACATGAACTGATAAATTTGTAATAAGTTTTCCAAGTAAAATCGAGATTAATTTCATTTTCTAAAATTAAAACATGAAAAATTAAGTGGTATAAACATGCAGTAGCTCTATCCAAAATGAATCGAAGTGGTTTTTTCATTTTCAATGGGCGTTCTAATGCATGTTATTCCTTTTTGATGTTTATCCTACCGTGCCGTACCGTTTCTATCGATTTTCTCTACAATTTATCAATTTCTTCCATAATATAGTTACTTAGCTTATGTGTATAAAGAAGAGATAAGTTTACGAGTATGGGTGAATGCATTAAATCAGCAAGAGTGTGAAATACCAGCCGAACTGGTACCAGATGCACAAGAAATTGGCCCAAAGAACTGTGTTATTGCTTTGTGCCTTTATTCAATCGTCTAGGGACCCCATTGCTTGGGTGATGTTTCCATCACCCAACCGTGGCCAAATGCTGACCACATGGTTAGTGGTAACCGATGGTCAGCGAAGTCAATGTCAATGTACATCAATTCAATTCTCATTGCCCACAAGATGTAGTTACTGTTGTTCAATGTTCCTATCTTGTAGTAAATCTTGTTTGTTGTCGTCATCTTCGTTTCTTGCAAACACTGGCGTCTTTGAACTTTAGATTATTGCAAATCTGTACTTCTTAGAATTTCCCGCTTCTGTGTTTGGACTAGTAATCGCCTACATTAATCGACGATGTTGAAAGTGTAATCCAAGACGCGGATATAGATAATTACCAATGTTTATTAAAATTCAAAGATGGCTACTTATACAAAACAACTATGCCATATGATTCAGGCGCGTATTCAGAATTTCCTGACGAGGTAGCTAAAACTTTTTTTTATCCTAAATCATACTGCATCTACAGTACTGTATGTCTGGTTCATCTTGCTCAGACAGTTTAAAAAAGCTGCATACCATATTTCCTCAGGTTGCACTGTGTAAGTGGACGGGCGACCGCCTTGAGCTAAGGGGTCACGGCGTCGCCAGATGCACGACACGTGATAAGAAAGACACCAAGAAACTGTATTATTTGCTATAAGCCTTTATTTCAGTGTCTAGGGGCAGTCTCTTAAATGCCTTTTCCTAATGCATGGTTTTATGTTGTCATTAACCATCCTTGGCTGACCGCTGGCCACAAGGTTAGATAACCTTATGAACAGCGTGGTCAGTGTTAACTCTACTGTCGGAAACCACATGACGGTTCACGGTACTGGGAAAGGTGTACCTGTCACTTCCCTAAACCGCACCATGGTGACAGGGGATACACCTCTTGACCAAGACCGTTCACGGTGATGGTTGGGAGAGAGTCTCTGTAGGACTAGAAGTCCTTGCCTTATACAGGGCCCTTGAACACCTGGTCGGTTGTACCATTGGCCGATGACGTATGACGTCATCAATCGTCACGTGATTGGGCATTGGTTGTTAGTGGGCGATATCGGTCACAGCGCGTGGGTGCAAAATTTTTTTTCAGATTGTATTATTTTCCGCCAAGAAGGGAGTAGCTGGCGCCTCTAAGTTACTTCCCTGGATGTGCGCCTGCCATGATTGGCTAATACAAAAATGTTATTTGGACGTGGACGTCGCGTACATCCAACCAACGTCTTGATTAAACTCCCCCTGACACGCATTTTAATGTAATTTTTTCTTAATTTATGATAATTTTGCCAGTTGATTTCATGACTTCTATGTGTTTTGATATGTCTGCTCAAAAAACTAGACTTATTCTTTTTAGGAATGTATTTAATGTGTTGTTCAATCCTGAATTTAAGTGCAAGTTTAGTCACTTAGATGTAAACTTGATCGAAGCATTTGCAAGTGAGGTACAACAATTCAGAAATAAAACAAGAAATGCACATTACAATTACAAGATGAATTTATCAATAATTATCTCAAATATACCAATACTTAAAGACATTGCAATTGTCCCCATTAAGAATAGGAAAAGTCCAATTATTTGACCAAACAAAACGAGATTAAAGTGATTTTCAAAACATTCAGGCAGCTTGGCATAGTAACGTTGTTGTAACCCTGGAGCACTTTTTAGTGCTTAAATGATGTTTAAAGTACAAACATTAAATATGTACAAAATGTATATGTATGTTTTAATATATTTGTTATTACTGTGGAATTTCATGGTATTTCATTTTGGTTGAATTGTTCATGTACATAAAGATAGGGGATGCACCCTCCGCTAATCCCCTTATCTCCCCCCTTTTACATTCCGACCAAAGGAAAGAGTGAGATATGTAGGGATTAAGAGTCACATGACCAAGATCCTTCAATCAGGAAGGAATATGCAAATCTCTTATCAGTCATGTGACCAGCCCTATACAAAGGGCAACAACAGGAAGTAGCAGGACTTACCACACAAGATTCGATACTACAGCATCACCTACCTCACCATGATCAGGTCGTAAAATTCCATTGGACAACGGATTGACCGAAAACAGATGCCCATCGATATTAGCATTACCCTTTGAATTCCATAAGAATGTGATAATATTTACAATCGAATGAGTATTCAAACAAAAGACAGACAGTCGAATACACGACTACATCCAGCAAACTGGATCAAAATCAGGCGCCTTGCGGTACCCTGGCCGTACCGTGTAATTAGACAATAACCAAACATTGTTGCGTTTGATCTATCGACCAAACTAGAGCCATTCTAAAGCAAAGAAACGAGTCTACTCAAACCCTTCGTGATACACGCGAATACAAATCTCCTTGCAAACGTTACAAAGCAAGCGCTGAGCTTTTGTCTACCAATGCCTGTGTAGACCGTTGCGCTGACTGAAAAGTAGCCCGCGCCACGTGCTTTCGCATATGGATTTGGAGCTGTGTGTTTTACTCGAAGGATAGAGACCCGGTTACTCATGGCTCTAGGAGCTGTATAGCTAACAGCTCGTTTATTAGATTCTGCGTTCGACTTCTGCATCACTCCAGAATACTCAATATAGTAAATTAGCAAAAACTAGAAATAAAGAGTTCTGCGAGTGTCTCAGTTGCCGCGGAACTACTGCAACACGAGGTTAGTCTTAACCCAACACGCACGGATACCGTTGGAAACTTAGCCAGTTATTTGGAGTCGGTTTCCAGCCACCAAAAGCCAATTGATTTCGACCACGTTGCAAAACCCTTTCTAGACACAAAAGAAACAGACCATTGAGAGTAGGCCTAACCCTGACCAGGTTAGCATCTCATCGTATCCGCTAATAAAAGATCCGAGACCAACAAGGACAATATTTCAAATATATTCTGTAACATAAAGATTCAATAAAATATATTCATCAATTATTTAAACTAAAAGTGTTTGATTTATTAATCCCATAGTAGAAATTACCACAGGTAAGTACCACATTAATTAATAAAGTCGGATCACGACAACGTCCAAATTCAACTGATAGGATTCCATACTGCTTCAATAATAGAATTCTGTTTAAGAAAATGTTTCAACTTTTGTTTGATCATAAAAATGATTGAAAATAGTTTACTTGCAACTGAAATAATCCTTATAAGCAAATTGTTTCGAGTATCCTAGTGCTATCGAGTCTGTGGTGGCGTAACCAGGTACAACAGCAAATTTGCAGTTTGTACCAAGGTACTGTTGATTGGACTGCAATGATGTTACATATCCAAATTGCCCACTATTAATTATTTTCACCGCTTCAATTCGAGTACCAGCTTTTAAAACAGTAACATTCTCGTATGGTGATGGTTTCTGTTAAAAATAACTTGTCTAGTTTCCAACACAAATTACAAATGCTGTTTACAAATACTTGGAATATTTCTTCATGTCTACTGCCACTTAAAATGACTGGCAAGAAATCTGAATTCTCTTGCATTTCGTTAAAAGAGAAAAAAGGAACTTCAACGTTTGTTGTTGCGAATAATGAAGTTAATGTAGAATTGTAACTAATCGCCATCAACATTGAAAAGGCGATATAGATTCCGAAAGTAATTTTCGTAGACTTTAATGGGCATTTATTCAAGTTGCCTAAATCAAATGAATAGAAAACATTTTACTGTTTTTGCATAAATTAGACATAAAACATTCATTCAAAAACGATTATTTATTCCGTTTGTTTCGTGGCAAATAAAAGTCTTTACACAAAAAACGTACATTTTTTTAAATTTACTTGTTATATTTTACCTTACGTTAAATTTAGCTTTAAAAATGTTAAAAATTTCACCAAAATATTCTCCGAGTACTATTGAACCATTTACATCCGTTAATGTCATGTCTGGTGGATACTAAGAAAAAACATTTAAAAAGTACGCATTTTGGATTGTTGTTCTTTTGTATCGCATCGGGTTTGTTAAATTCAATCGTCCTTCACCATTGTATAGGTCCACGTGGTCCATGTGTACTGCAAGACTGAGGCAACTCCTTGAATCCTCGCGATTCAGAAAGTAATTGGCCGACTTTCCCGTATCGCCACAATATCTTTACCAACTGGTAAGGGAATTTCCCATGTGCTAGCGAATCCAGCTTATTTCCATGTAGAAATAACAAAATTTGCTCCCGGTAAAAATTTGCATATTTACTTGCATTTTAAAGTGTTTTTCCTATTTTCTTTTGAAGCTAGATGTTAAATCAAACCTGATTTAACCCAAATTTCCTATCCTGAGATGCAAAAGTAAATCTAACCAGATTTACCAAATACTTACAATTTGAATCTTTTATCTGCAAAATTGAAGTGGAAGCCTATCGCAATTGGCGACTTAGGAAAGAAGAACCTGTCTACTGCCCCGTCCACTTAACTGACTTTTTGTTATCACTGTTAACCCTCGCATTTAAGAGGGGACCTGAACTTACGATTAGCGGGTTTATTATTGGCGATTGACATAATGGCATTTGTCCAATTGCTTATGGTGCGCAGGCGACGGACGGTCAGGCAGATAACCAGCTGCCGCAATAAGCGTATAAAGGGAGACGGTCATGCAGGAAACATGCCGCCGCATCAAGCGTATTTGGGACTAGTTAGGATTAGTAACCAGTCCAATATCAACAATCAAGTATCAATTCTATTTCAAATTCAGTGAGCAAGCTCTAGTTTCTGATGAAACCTGCCCTTTTATACCAGTAAGGGATTAAAGGATTAATCTCAACACTCCAATGGGAGTGATTCCTGCTGGAGTCTTCCAATCACAGGTTTACCTTCTAATATTATCGAATCAGAAGGGGTGGGGGATTATCAATCATGTGACTCTTAATCCCCCCTTGATGACGTCATACAAAAAAATGACTATTTTCCCCCCTAGTTACTTTATTCTGTATTCTCAACTAGTAGCGTGAATTCGCCTTTATTAGGGATACATCTCTAATTGTTGTGAGAAATAATGTTCCGTGAGAAAGTGTGCATTAGTTCAAAGAAACATCCTCTTGTAAAAATCTAAGCGAAGCAAGAAGCCATCAAACTTTGTAAGCAGCATTGGCCGCCAAGGATCGAATTCACACATCTAACCCGGTGGAGCTAAGTTACCTACGAAGGAAGATCGTCAACCAACTGCGGCGAAGATTTATATTTTCCTATTTTCATACTAATTTTGGGGCGCTGTATATAGAGCTAATCTACGTAGCGCTAACAGTATTTAGCGCTAATTTACAAAAGGCTAATGCTATTTTGGTTACCAATGTAGGGCTAATTTACAAAGAATTAAAAAAAAATTAGCGTTTTGCCCGATTGTGACAAACAAAAGGCTAATTTTTTTTTTTGCGTTTTATTACTAAATTAATTATTTTTATAATTATAACTAATTTCTAACTTAAATTTATTGTGGGTATGTTTTCAGCCTACTTGCTATCGGCACACGGCATGTTGGGCAAAGCTTAGGGCCACCTGTCACCTGGCAGCAAAGCCAGAGCCATGCATCTCTGTATGGTTGTCTGTACAAATACGTCAGCCTTACGTAAAGCTAACGTCTGAACATGTTAGCTTTACGTAAGGCTAACGTATTTTGAAGTAAAATTCGTTAGAGTCTCTGTCTTAGTAAAGCAACCCGATAATGATTCAGTTACAACCCTAAATCCCCCAGACAAACCGAGCCAACTACTCAAAATACAATTAGTAATCCTGGATCGTTACAACTTTAATCCTGCAAAATACAACAATGAAATCCCAAGACACCAATCCCGTAAAACTACGCCACTTGGAAATTGAATTCCATGAAATCTCAAACTGGAATGTGGAATTCTGAATAATCTCAAATTTGGACTTTTTGTAAAATGTAATAACTTATCTTGGAATAAAAATCAATCTATAAATGATACACTCATTAGATAGTCAATTTCTTTCAATTTACTTTCATTGGACTTTATTTTTAAAGTTTTGAATTCAAACTTTGAAAAATGTATTTATTGCATTTATTTTTGACTTTTTGATGCTAATTGTAAAAACCAAAGATGAATTCAGAAATATGGTCTGTTTTCTAAAATACTCAGCTACCGTGGTCAAAAACTGTCAACAACAGAATAAAAGATCGTTTTTTCACAAATAAAATAGAAATTACAGTTGCAATCAAAAAGTGATGAACACCGGCAGAGAGAGCAGCAAGTTCTGCATGAAAAAAAAATGATAAAATCATTTAAACGTGAGAAATTAGGCCTGTTTCTAAGGTTTCTCAAATATCTTCTTCAAATATCACACATTTTGAAAAATCGGAATTTTTTGGTACCAAAAAATCCCAAACTAAACTAACCAAAAAAAATTTAAAAAACAGCTTCAAGTAGTGATTACTTAAAGCTGTTTTTTAAATTTTTTTTTGGTTGGATTGGTTTGAGATTTTTCAGTATCGAAAAATTCAAGTATGGTAATTCACTTTTATTTCCATACATTAATCTGCGGACAATGTCCTTTCTCTAAGTAAAAACAAACAAAATACTAATAAAAATGGAAACCTAATCATTCCGCTTCATTTATCCAGGTTCAAAGTTATTCATACGATGTTTGTTCATTTCTTCGACGAGCCATGTCTTCGACAGGTCATAAAAAGTGGTCATCTCTTCGACAGTACGTCTCTTCGACAGTACGTCTCTTCGACAGTACGTCTCTTCGACAGTACGTCTCTTCGACAGTCGTCTCTTCGACAGCACGTCTCTTCGACAAAACATCATAAAAATTGACCTAAGCATTGTTGAGTCATAGCTGCTTCAGACAAACACACACTTTGCTTTATAGTTAAGATACGGTACCTATTTAATAATGTAAACTATGTTACAAACAAGTATTTGACACTCATCCGTTTTTTAAAGTGTTAATAAATAAAACCAAAAACAAAATTTAACTCAATACATAGACAAGATAAACAACTAAATTTCAATATTCACTGCGGATGATTATAAATGTCAATCTTTGTGTTCACACAGTTTGACGTCCAAAATAAAATAGTTATTTTTATTAACTTAACACTAGAATGTAAATTGACATAAAAACGCAGGTTAATGAGACGGGAATGTGCAGTTTTGTACCAATAACGGATGCTGAAAAATCATAAAAACAACTTTATTAGTACGAACCGGGTTCAAGTTTCACTTTTCTTTATGCCAATTTATTAATTCTCATCGTGATTTACCTTTATATAATACGCCAAAGATTCCCTTTTTTTCACTTAAAAACATCTGCTTCAGCTTGGGAATTCGTCGAATGTAAGAACAAGTGCAAACTAATAACAAACCAAATACGATTGCGCCGCAAAACGAATACACTAAAAAAAATAATAAAATAATTGTATTATTTATCTTTTGAAATGTTAATTTCATTAAAACAAACCATTCGTCATGATGACAACCGTCGGAACAGCTTTAAAATGAATTAGTGTTCAGAAACTGTATAGTTGACACATTCGCCATTTGTAAGAAAACATTACACCAACGCCATCTATCATCAAAAAGATATATTGTCTAAACAATAAAAATAAAATAAGATGAATTAATATAATTTTTTAAAACAATCTATAGTGTTAAATGAGAAGTTTAAGTTGTAGCATTTTATAGTTACATTTTAAAAAGAATTAATATTAAAAATATGCTTTTTTTTCGGAACACGTCAGCATGGCTAAACCTATTCGATACCGTTGGCCTTGCACTCGAGCGAAGCTATGACCAGCTGACCGACTCTAGTCCCCAGTTTTCTTTTCTTTTATTTTATGTGATGTCGAAAAAAACGTGGAGATGAACAGCAATAACATTTTATCGGGCGCGGCCGAATCCGTATCGTATAATGTATTATTACAGGTAAAAATTAGACACAAAAAAAAATATTAAAAATAAAATATTTTACAAAAATAAACTTTTTTTTATTTCAGATTTTCTTCAGATTACAAACATTCATTCTAAATGGATTTATTCTACGTTTCATTTCCAAAGATGTTTTAGGTATAATAAATGTCAGGTAAAAATAAAAATAAAAATAATATTTTTGTCAAAACAAAAAATAAAAAATACTAAAAATTCCTCAATTTTTCCAGAATATTTTTATTATATTCCACAATCACTTTCCTGAGTACAGAGGCATTTAAAAATGCATGTATGACAAATCCAAATTATAAAAAATGGCGGCAAATTATTAACCTTATATGGTTAACGTAAGTAAACTCGCTTAAAACATTTTTTTAAATTTAAAAATTTATATTTTTAGGGTTCCAACGAGTATATTATGTTCTGTTTTACTCGGCTATGTCTGGTTAACATTCCTGGAACAACCGGAAGATCCGTGGAAACAGCAATACTATGTTGCGGTTATTGTAGTTCAAGTTTGTTGCATTTTGGAACGTTTAGTGGAACCGTTGCAAATCGTATCGTGTATTTTCATGTTTAACAAATTAAAGGTGAATGAAATAGAGTAGTGTTTCTGTAATCCGAATTTTGAGGGGTTCGAGGGATCTGAAAACTTGAATCTTTTTCACTTTTCAAAATTCAAATCTTCCAAGTTTTGGGTACCACACTGTTTTCAGTACGCCATTGTGCGAAATCTTTCGAACTTTCTAATAATTAGACTGCTGTGTTCTCAAAAATATTCACGAAAAGATAATTTTTTCGAATTTGTGATTATTTTGCTCCAAATATGCAGGGTTGCATGCGTTACTGCACTTTGGTAACTAGTTATCGTTATTGTTAGTTAGCCAAAATAGTAATTAGTTACAATTCGTTATCGTTACTTATTTGTGAATCTCGTTATTGTTATCGTTACGTTATCGTTACGTTACGTGAATTATTAAAATTTGTTTGCTTTTGGCCAAAAAAAGACCCAAAATTTTTTGTTTTGGGCCAAAAACGTCTGGAAAGTGTTTATTTTTAGCCAAAAATGTCCAGAAATGGTTTGTTTTTGGCCAAAAACATCCAGAAATGGATCGTTTATGATCAAAAACGTCCAAAAATTATGTTTTTTTATCATGATGCAATGAAACGATAACGTAATTTTGAGTAACGGTTTGTTACTGCTAAATAAGTAACTAATTACCGTTACGTTATGCTGGCAGCATTATGTAACGCGTTATTGTTACAGTTACGTAACGATAACGTCGTTACTGGTAACGACGTTATTGTAACGGTAACGTACGCAACATTGCAAATATGTAAGTTAAATGGATTTGAATATGAAAGAAAATAATTTGTTGACATCAATCGACATTAGTCTTAAAATTATAACCTATTAGGCTATTACCCCTTTATCTTATTTTTTTTATTTTTTTTTTTCTTATTATTCTTATATGAAAAATTCGAAAGTTTCGAGATTCGGGCGATTCGAAGGATTCGAGAATTTTTTAGGATTCGGATTCGGTTTAGAGAAAATTTAGGATTCGTCCCATCCCTAATAAATATTGAAGATTTAACTGTTTGAATAGGTGTTTGCACAGTGCATTTCCATCGCGGCACAGTGCATTGTGTTGGCCGCTTTTGTCTACATGAAACCGGAGTATGCGATCTACGGCTTTTGTTTGGGTCAGGTAGATTCTATTAAATCAACCGTACATTTTTTAAATAATATAAAATTGTATTTATTGATTTCAGATATTGAGGTCCTCTGTCTGGGTGCTTATTTATTTTCTGTACCTCGTTTACTATTTACAAGAAAATTCAATCGGTCCTATAAAATCGATTTTTGAGTTTCTACCGCAGCGATTAACGCACGAGGTATTTGTAACTTAAGCAACGAGTGTTTAGTGGTTTATTAACAATGTTTTTGCAGCCTAGTTTGTCTCCCGAACATTCTACTCTCACTTACAGTTTTCTCAAGCAGGGTTTATTGAAACAAATTTTAACTGAAGGTGAGATATAAAATTAATGGTTAAATGGGTTGTTTTGATGCGTTTTTTTTTTTTTTTTTTAATTTAGGTGAACGATATGTAATGACCGTGTTTAACATGCTGAGTTTTGGCGAACAAGGCGTGTACGATGTCATCAGCAATTTGGGTAGTTTGGCGGCTCGGTTTTTGTTTCGACCAATCGAGGAAAGCGGATATCAATTTTTTGCTCAAACAATCGAAAGGAATAAACCGCTGAAAAAACAAAATCCGGTATGTAATTAATATAAGGGAGATAATCTTATTTCGCAGTTTGCGCAATGTACTTTTCCCTTATAAAAACCCCGGTTACGCTTATAAATTTAGTGGAAAAGTCACTACTCTAACCGAGCATACGGTATAACTGGAAATAGCGCAGCCAATCCGGTAATTTTCCACTAATAACGTCATCAATCAAAAATTGCAAATGGCGACTGCTTGTCTGCTGATCGGTCACATGATCAGTCACGTGGTATAAATATAGTGTAACGAAACTTTTATAACGTTAAGGGAAAAAGTGTATCGCGCAATAAATTATTTTTCCAATTTTTGTTACACTATTTATAACGTAAAATTGATCATTATTATAGGGAAAAAGTACATGGCGCAAACTCTGTATTATAATAATGAATTTTGTGCATAAAAATTTTTTTTTTTTGTTTTTACAAATGTTCGCGTTCTTATTTCAGAGAAATGTTGCCATTGGCGCACAAGTTTTACACAATTTATTTAAAATGATGTTTCTCATTGGTGGTATCATCGTGGCATTTGGATTCCCATATTCTCTTCTTTTACTACAAATGTATGGCGGAAGCACTCTTACTGCGGGTTCTGGCCCCACTTTACTACGGTGGAATTGTGTTTACGTCCTGTTTTTGGCCATTAACGGCATCTCGGAATGCTACGCTTTTGCTACGATGAAGAAGTCTGATATCGACAAGTAATAATTTACCAAATTAAACTTTCACCGGATTTGTTTTTGATTTAATTTTTTTAATTTTTTTCAGATTAAATTACAAACTGCTCATTTTATCTGGAGTATTTCTCTGTTTATCGTGGTATTTGACTAAATTGTTTGCTGGAATTGGATTTATCGTGGCAAACTGCGCAAACATGGCGTTTCGAATACTGAATAGGTATTAAAGTGCACGCAAAATCATTTTTAATGACCAAACAATTGTTATTTTAAATTTGATAGCATTTATTTCATAAAGAACAACTTTGAATTAACCGGTCATCAGCCATTGCAAGGTCTAGTTCCGCATCCGGCCACGGCTGCATCTATTATCGCGTCATTTTGCGTAACGAGCGCGTCGGAAGTAAATTAGAATATCAGCAAGTTGGATAGAGAAGGAGTGGCAACCACCGGCCAAACTGGGGCACCGATCTGCGCATGCGCAATGGTCGCCATTTTCTAATATTCGTTTTTTTTTTAGCCCAAAACATCGAAATTTTGCGAGCCATGTGCGAGTTAATCGTCATTGTGACGTAACATTGATTTAAAATGTCATTTTTGTTATTTGTTTGCCACTCCTCTATCCAACTCCTTGATTTGAGTAAATCATGTAACTTTTTTTTTACATTTCAGATATTATTTTGTTGCGATTATGGTTTCCGGTTTATTGTTTTCCACGTTGCGGTTGGTTTATTTTGTTTGCTCTCTGTGGTTGTAACAATTTACATTTTTGAGAAAAGTTTCGTTAATTTTATATACAGTGTGTGGAAAAGAGAATTGAAATGTGATGATGATGTAGATATTCTTGATAAATTAGACTAACATTGTGATATAGTTCTTATTTGGGTACAAAATGACATTTCCGTGTACATTTTTATCATTTACGTGTGTCTGTATGGTCGTATTACGTCATAAAATGTGATAACTCAGTGGTCAAAAGGATGTGATAGGCATATTTTACTAAATAATGGAACGCAACTACTGTATGCATTTTAGGAAATGAGATATAGTGAATAAATGATTTTTATTTCTCCAAAAAAGATTTTGAATGTGAATAATCCGATCGGGATGTTGATTTTTAGACAGGATTGATGTTTTTTGAAGCGGATCACTCTCTGTTTTGTTCTCTCAGTTTTATATCCAAGACAAAAATTTTATTTCCAGAAAGTGCGCACACTTTTGGATGCACAAAATATGGGTTGTGGCTGACATTGAAAACAGAATTGCTCAGATTTTTCATTGCTGCAATTGTCTGCGAATAAAGAGTTTTTTTTAATAGGTATTATAATAAGGGGTTCCACCAGGAAATATGGACATTTTGTTCAACATTTTGGTTCTGGCCGACATACACTATAAATCTTGTCGATGGCTCGTTAAATCCCTTATAAATCTCTAATTCTCTAAATCTTTAAATCTTAAATCACACATTAGATCTCTAAATTGCACATTAAATCCCAAAATAAATCTTTTTAAATCTAGAGATTTATAAATCTTGTCGATAAAACTGGCTAATATCGGCTCCCGCGCAAAGAACACTTGGTGCGTTCAAAGTTTCTGTTTTTACCGTTTTTGGTTTTTTGGTTTTTTTGTACAGAGTGGACACCAAAAACAGCCATAAACAGGAGAAGCATCCACCTTTTAAACCACGAGTGAAGGCATAATTGTGCTCAAACAAGTGAGCCATAATTCGTTAGTTGACTAAAGTGATGGAATTTTTAATCGCCATATGACAGACCCAAAAATGACCGTATTCACAATTCAGCATGTCTTTGCATTCACACTACTTTTCTATAGGACTTCAAATGCCTGGCTTGGCATGGAATTTTCCTCCAGGTGTCCTCGGTACGTTCTTGGGTGTGCTTAGATGGAAAAACAACTAAAAGCACTTTGATTATGTAGACAGGACAAATCTTCCACTAACCAAGTGGTGCCTTCTATTGTCAACTAGGTGTACTAAAAGTGTAAACAAACACCTTAAACATTAGAATAATGTTAACGAGTCACCTCTAAATGTGATCTCGATGGAATATCAACATTTAGGCAATTCTTTGGACATTTCTCATCACAACACACATCCGAAATGTATAAACCCTGGGATTTACTCGGTTGTTCCGCGTAAATTTACCACTATATCGCAACAAAATAAATTCCTAAAACGGCATAAACAGAAACTTGAATGCAGTCGTTTCTGTTCATGTCGTTACCACGGATACGTAAAAAATGTTTTATTTTAAAATGTCAATGTCAATGATTGTCTTACGGAGTAGCTCAATCTGTCAATAACCCTAACCATGTTAACATTGCTTCCACCGGCTATAATATATTTCTTTCTTAGAAACTGACCGCAATAATTCTGAAATTAATTTTTAAAATTAAAATTAAATAAACAACCTAATAGAAATACAATACTTACAAGACATTGGACTGTGTCAGGGATAATCTCTCTCACCAATTCACATGACAGAAAATCCCACAACTAATAAAAAAAATGTTTCTTTCTAATTAGATGCATCTAATGCATTTTGGGTATTTAATAAAGCTAAAATTGATTATAAATTTGCCTGTAGGGGATGTTTTTTGTTCCAAGCCGCAGTTAGAACTAAATTTTCTTCAGGAATTATATCAATTCCTTCGCCACAAACGTGTGGTCCAGCAATGAATCGAACTGAATGTTTTTGTCTGTTATCCCATATCTGCGTCAGAAAAACAAATACAGTAGGTTTATTCAAAGTTCCTACATCCAATGTTGTTCCCTACACAGTAAAGTAAAAAGAGTATTGCTTTACGGTAACAAGAACAACATTGCACAATGGACACCAACATTTTTTAAAACGGAAACCACAACTGGAATATAGTTTTTAAAGTTGTTTATGCCAGGTTTTGGTTTTTACAACTAAATACTCAATAAGGGGTGTCATTATACGGACAATTTACGTTTCCTAACTGTTACGTGATCATAGATGCACCAGCATATTCAAGTTGGCCACTTAGATCGAGCTTAGCTGTCTCCATTTTGTTTTGTTTTTTGACTAGTCTCAAATTTGCTCATTAAAATCGCAAAAACTACCTTTTAGACAATTTTAGGATTTGTGTTTTCACTCTCTCTTGTACTTTAGTAATTTGAATCTAATTGGTGAAACAGGTATCACGTGACAAACACAATTGCAAAATCGACTGGATTAATGAAACCCCTTAATGGCTACCGCATGCATTTACATTAACAACGCTGTCCCATCCACCAGATATCAGATTATGAAAATCCAAAGGATGATAGCACAAGGAAAACACTCTGGACTTATGACCCGTTATAGTTGCTCGTGATTCACTTGAAATTTTTATTTTAAAATGAGAATATATTATGTTTAATCCATTAAAAGTTACCTGGGCTCTAATATTATCAATTGTTGTTTTGACTCCACATTGTACACATATATTTTTCCTTGAACCCCTACATTAAATTAAACCAAAAATTTGCTTTATTACAATCACCAACTCATTTAAAATGTGTCAAACCAGCTGTTGTCAAAATAGTCCCATCTCTACTAAATGCCATGCACAACGTTTGTCTATCTTCTTCAAAGGTGTAAAGACATTCCTTGCTTTCTACATTCCAAAATTTAATGATTCCTGAAGAATCTGAAAGAAATGATTTTCCAACACTAGTAAAAACAAAGTAAATGCAAAAATGTGATGGCGTACAACTAGAAACGAGCGAATGGGTTTTCATAGCTCCTTGCTTCAGTGATGGTTGGAATTTGATTGCTGTAACTGGGAGCCCAATTTTTAAAACATCTTTAGTTGATAGAACATAGAGGCAACTGACAACTGGTGGATCATAAACCTTTAAAGACAATTGTACATACATTTGAAATGTGCAAATATAGTCTCAAGTGTAAGGGAAATTATTTAGACTTGATTTAGTAAGACTATACTCTTATTCCTCCTCCGAGTAATCCTATGGCAAACAAGCGGCCATCTTGGGAAGTGTGACAGCAAAGAATTTCTTGGTGAAGAACCCTAAATGATTTTTGTTTCAGCTTAAGATGCGGGTGAAGAAAAATTAAATCTTACAAAATGTGATTCAGTTTACAATCTCCTGATATGACAATTTCATTTTCTAGTTCATCTTGTTTTCCCAAACTTGATTTGTAAGTCAATTTTTTCTCATTCGCTACATCACTTTCAACCACTTGTGCAAAACTTTTAGGACCTGTGACAGTTGATTTTACAGATGGACTTGAATTTTTCTGGTTACTATATGAGTTTTTATCTGAAATATGGTTGTGTGCCATGATGAAAAACTAATATAAAATGAAATTTAAAAATAAAAACAAGGATTGCTCTAGTTTGTGTCTGCCATTTCCAAAAAAAAATTAAAAACAAAGAAATAATAGCAACAATGCAAGTGTATTGTACTACTACTATTGTAATCAGTTGGCAGCGACTGATTTTATTTAAAACTTTTTAAAACACACATTTTTATTTTAATATTTTCATATTTTTATATAAAAGAACCTGTCTTATTAAATTAAAAAATGAAGACAAAAGATTCCCAAAAAACCAAAAAACTTGCTTTTGGGAGAAATTTGGAAAGGTGTAAATCCTGTTTTTAAAAAGAACAAAAATACTTAAACCTAAAAAAATCTTTTGATTATAAGATTTAGTAACAAGGGACTTCATCCCCAGCTGTTTATCAGAAACCCTGCTCTTCTGAAAAAGACCTTGTACACTATCCAACAACAACAACAACAACATGCTGTTACCCAAGTATATTAATCTATAAGTATCTTTTCTTAATTAGTTTTTAGCATTTTATTTTAATTTTAGGTGAAGAGAAATACTTTTGAGCAGTTATATGACAAAATCAAGGCATTAGGTGAGCCTACTGCTAAACCTACAGACAAACCTGGAACAACAGTGAAAGCATCAAAAGCCAAATTGAAAAAAAATATTAAAGGACTTAATTGGGAATTGGCTTTAAAGACTGAGTTAACCAGTAAAGTTCCTTGTGTGCTGTATTTGGAGACTTGGGAGAAGAACAAAGCCAAGGAGGAACTTCTAGGACCAACTAAATACACTATTCAACAAGCTCCAAAACCTTATCAAACTTCAGGAATATTACACAGCAAAGAACCTCGGTTCCACAGTGCTTTATACAAGCCAGTAAAGTGCACTGTAAAAAAAGTATTGAAGGAGATGTAAATATTGGTGTACAATTTACAGAATTCAAATCCAGGACCGGGCAATTATGGAGTACAAGGAATTCCTGGTGGTCGGTTGGGTGATGCTGCAAGAAAAGATATATGTCGCTCAAGAAAAAAGACACTTATGGCAAATCAACCAAGAAAGCCATTTCAATCCGGAATGGTATTTTTAAATAATACGGATCGTTAAAAGTTGTGAAAACAATATTTTATTCCTGCCCTTTTTAATTTTTTAATTTTTTCCATCAAAAATTAAAAAGGGATAAAATAAACCAATAACTGCGATATAAAACATAGAATTCTTGCAATGACGAAGGAAGACCAGCAATGGTCGAAAACGTTTTGGGTAAAACACATTTTCGCATATACTTTAATATGTCAAACAAGTAATTTATAACCAATGATAGTTACGCATAACAAGATGTTTTGTGACCGTTCCTCGATCACTGGCCAGCATTCAAGGTCCCTTCTGCGGCTTCCTAGCAATAGGTGGAGCTGCGGTCTGATTGCGACCAATAAAACACAGGGACCTGGCAATGACCGGAAGTGGCGTGCACGGGGTTGCAGTCTGTGCAGTCTGTGTGCCGGCATGGTCGGGATAAGACCTTCTAGGCCTGTTTCCCGTCCCCGGAGTCGATCCCGAGCAATGCACGGCCATCTCCGGCTCTGTGTGCCTGTTCTGCGGGTCACAGGGTCCTGAGCGACCCAATTGCATGCGCCACGTGTTCGTAATGCGTGGCGCGATACAAAATGACTAGGAACTCGCTGGCCACACCATCCGATGATCTCGTGCCCAGCGGTCAAGACAGAAGATGGAGTCAACGACTTTGTGCAATTCGGCAACCATACATAGGTGCACTGGCCACTAGACACAGCATACATTTAATAAAGAACATTCCCATTTAAATAGTGCGTTTTTGTATGGTTTCTTTCATCTTATCATGTGTTGCGACCAGCGACACGTGGTCGTCCCCTTGACCACGTGGTGACCGGAGCCAAACACTTAGTTTTAATGACGAAGTAGTTATTACATTGGTTAGTGCTGTTTTCTTATTTCCGGCAATCCCTGGATCCGGTACTCTCCAGTACAGCACTGCTAATTAGAGTTGGAATGTTAGTGTGTATACAGGGTGTTCACTTTAAAGAGATCAGGCTGAACAGTAATGAACCGTTATGCAGCAATGAGTGCACAAGTTGGATCAGTTTAAAGTAAACACCATGTGTAATACAATAAGCAAGTTTTTGCTAGAATGTAAAATCTATTAAAACGTTAATTTATTTCTACACTACATTGCTTTTGCAGGGTAATTACCTAGCTCCAAATGTATATTTTCGTGGAATTGCACCGTTAACAATTAGCGACTTCCTTAGAAGGAAAATTAGTCAACGAGGACCATATGATTTGTTCTCAGGAGATAGAGCAGCTCGGAATAGAACAGGCTGGCTTCCTCAAACAGTATATACTTTTCCTCCTTATGTAAATTGGGTGAAATTATTGCTACGTTCTGTTTCAGGAAGTATTTGATGCTGAATCACAACAGCTTAATATGGAGTCCACATCTGTGAGGATATCTAATCAGGGTACAATTAAGATGGTGCACACAGACAAAAATTCTAAACCTACTGGTAGATTTGTTTGCGAGTCTACTGCACATTCATGGGCTCCTGTAAGTATGAGAATGAATTGTTGCTTGGGAATTTCTGTTAGAATTTTGTAAGATTCGCCTTGTGGTCACTAGAAGCAATGTCCACCAGGTGGAGTTGCTGGCCGGAAGTGGTCAACTGATCACTGGTAACAGGGTGGAAACGGAATTGCCTTCTACGGGTTCTCCAAGAAGGAGAAGGCAGTCTTACAACAACCGGCAATGTGGTGGGTCTTGTTTCCCATCACGTTCCATCCGTGCATCCAAGACACGACCCGAGATAGTCGGAGAAGTCTGGGTAACGCCTGGCACAAACGGCGATTGTTTTGTCGCCCATATGGTTCCCTGTAACCACAAGGTCGGTTGGGTCATAAAATGGCATGTGTCTGGAACTATCCCTTATAAAGCGAATAACTAATAATCATTGTTCTAGTCTAGGGGTCGGCAACCTGCGGCTCTTTCGATGTCAAGATTCGGCTCTCCAGTTGCATGCGCAAATATTAATAATTATATTATTTTATTTTCAAAACTCATAAAAACAGTATTATACTGCAGACGGACGGCTGACAGCCGCTCGGGAACCAGGCCCAGTCCTACAGCCGTGCCGTGAACTAGCCGGCTGTATGGGACCTAATTTAATTTCGTATTTATTCAATACCATAATATTTAAACAAAAATGTTAGTGGCTCTTTAAAAACTGGGAAATTTTGTAAATTGTAACTTTTGGCTCTTCCATCTCAAAAGGTTGCCGACCCCTGTTCTAGTCAGTTCTTTTCTTTTAGTGAGAAGCGTCCAACACCACATGGTATTTCCCATGCCACGTGGTGACCGACTGCTTATCACAAATATTTTACATTGTACTTTATTTTTTTTAGAAAACCGATATACATTTTTATGATCCAAAACCAATTGAAGTGAAGCACAGTTTCAATGTCAAAGATATACCCTTCAATGGAAGTTGTCGACGCTTTGACAGTTTAAGTACTCGTAGATTTTTTAAAGATTGGGTAAGTTAACGTTTAGATTTCCACGCATGAAAAGACATTGTAAATCAATATTTTCCATAAGGAAAGATTACTTTACAACAATTGTTAAAGTTGATTTTATCCATTTAGTTGGTGTTTACACAGGTTTCATAAATTTATTATCTAGAAATATAGCGAAGTATTTATTGGTTTGGTTAATCACTTGCAGGCTGTCTGTGGACCTGGCCGATATGACATAAAAAGTACTCTTGGAAAACAAGCCACCTGTCGTCCAGCTGCAGTTGACTCTGGAAAAGATAAATTGTACCATAAAGCAAAACCAACATCACGAAAAAAGAAGAAATAATCGTAATAACAATTTGGTTATTACTTACCGTAGGCAAAAGACAGGAAAAAATTTAATGTTGAAATTACTTAAAAAATAAAGTTGCATTTTTCCAACTTGTTTTATTGTGATAACTCACCCAAGATCAACAACTAGCTAGCTGCCACTTGTTTTAATTGATTTTATTATTCCATAATAAATGAGCAAAATTTCGTATTTGAACAGGTGGTATAAATAATTTTGAGATGTTTAGAATCATATTTCTGTTGAAAAGCAAATTTTGACCTTGTAAATTGGTTTTGTCGTGGTCTCTTCTATAAAATTTTGTCTCCCACATTCTGGGTAACCATACACCATCGAACCAAAGTTTAATTTCCACAAAAAGTTGAACTAAGGCAAAAGATTGATTTTACTTTTTAATGTTTATTGCATATAAAATGTACACGCGAAGTTGCGTCAGATTAAATTTCAAATTCATATCTAAACCGATGTAATTTCTTCCACAATCTACAAACAATACAAAATGGAAATTATTAATAGACAATTTTTGCCAGTGATCGGCTTGAAACTAAGACTTTGCCCTCCATTGGTTTAGTGACGCAAACCGCCGCTAGGACAACTCAATATTTTACCTTCGATTTTTACAACCAGGCCCTTCGGGAGGCCTTGCTTCGAGCCCCTCGGATTAATTAATACATCGTCGTGTCATAAACTTGTCAAATAAATAAATAAATAAAACGTAAAAGTATTTTTTTTTTTTTTAAATAAAACTAAACAAAACACGAAATCTCGTTTAAATAAATAAATAAATAATAAATCAGAGCGACACCTACATCCGGTTGATAAAACCCAGTGAACTCGCTGATGCCAAGCCCCGCACTTTTCGTATCGCGCTTTGTGTCGTCTCTTGTGCACTGTGAGTTCCTCACCTTTCACCTAAGATTAGATAACGATTAACTATTCGCACTATTTACAATTGGGTAACGATTCGTTTAATTGACCGACGATTTATTTTCTCCGCAGAATTTGCACTAATACAACATGGAGGAAGACGACGGGAGCTGGGGAGGTGAAAACATGGTTAGTACCAACAAACCACGTGGTCCCCCCTGACAAAAAATAGGCCTTATGTTAGAAAATGTTAACGGTTTTAAATGGTGTCATTGTTGATTTTTTTTTTTTTTCCAGAATGGAAACAACGTCGGAATGGCGCCGAGGTTCGTTATAAAGTCAAGTTTAAATGAAGATTTTTGATTTTGATTTTGTTTCAGTTTCGGTCGAGGATATATGAAGAACAAACACAACGATCGAAGCAATTTAGGACAAAATTCGAGTTAAAAAAAATTGAAATTTTTTGAATTTTCTTAGATTTTAATATTTTTTTTTTAAATTTTTTTTTTTAGGTGGTGAAAATAAGTACGACGGTGGTGCGAAACAGAATTTCGAGAATGAGGGTGAATGGAACGAGACTGCGAGTGGGGGAAATAATTGGCAGCCGAGTAACGACGCCGGTAACGGCTGGCAACCGAAAAGTTCGGGCGGTTCGAACCGGAACGATGACGTGCCTCACGGTGGCGGATACAGGGAGAAACGTGCGGGTGGAAACAGTAATTTTACATGATAAATTTAATTGAATTTCGCGTTTTTTTGTTTTTTTTTAAACAAAATTATTTGTTTTAGCGTGTTTTAACTGTAACGAAAGTGGTCACATGTCTAGACAGTGTCCGAAAGCGAATAATGGTGATGGGAATCGCGGAAGAGGCGGCGGCGGCGGCGGCGGCGGCGGCGGCGGCGGTGGAAAAGGTAAAATCGAATTTTCTTTTTAATTATTTACATTAAATTTTTTGTTTTTTTTTTGTTTTTAGCTTGTCATAAATGTGGCGAAGAAGGACACATCTCGAGAGATTGTCAAACTGCTGGATCGAGTCGTGGAGGTCAATTAATTAATTAAATTAATGAAAAAAATTTTTTTTTTTTAATTTAATTTAAATTAAATTTAGCTTGTTTTAACTGTAACGAAGAGGGACACATATCTAGGGAGTGTCCGAAGCCGGCACGAAGCAAACGAGGTATTAAAATGGTTTTATTTGTTGATTTTTTTGTGATTTTAAATTTGATTTTGTTTGTTTAGGGTGCAGGAATTGCGGCGAGGATGGACACATCGCCGCTAATTGTTCGGAGCCGAAGAAAGAAGGCGGGGACTCGTCGCACAACACTTGCAATAGATGTAAAAAGGAGGGACACGTGGCTAAGGATTGCACCGAGGAAGTGATCGACGAAAGTGGACGCAAATTAGTCGTGCCTTACATACCGCCGGACATCACTAGCGATGAAAGCGAACTCTTCGATAGTCATCTCAAATCGGGGATTAATTTCGATAAATACGATAAGATCAAAGTCACTGTGAATAATAGTGAGAGGTTCAAAACGGTGGACTCGTTCGATAATAATGGTACACGTGCTTCGAATGGATTACATTTTTAAACTCAGATTTCTTCACTTATTTTTTTTCCAGTTTTTGTTGGTTGACAGTGTTTATCGCTTTTGTTTATTTTTTTTTTGTTTTTTGTTAACTTGATTTCGTTTATTTTCTTATTTGACTCGATTTTGTTTGTTTTCTTCGTTTATTTTCTTATTTGACTCGATTTTGTTTGTTTTCTTCGTTTATTTTCTTATTTCACTCGATTTTGTTTGTTTTCTTCGTTTATTTTCTTATTTCACTCGATTTTGTTGGTTTTTTTCGTTTATTTTCTTATTTCACTCGATTTTGTTGGTTTTTTTCGTTTATTTTCTTATTTTACTCGATTTTGTTTGTTTTCTTCGTTTATTTTCTTATTTCACTCGATTTTGTTGGTTTTTTTCGTTTATTTTCTTATTTCACTCGATTTTGTTTGTTTTCTTATTTCACTCGATTTTATTTATTTTCTTCGTTTATTTTCTTATTTCACTCGATTTTGTTTGTTTTCTTACTTCACTCGATTTTTTTTTTTTTTTCGTTTATTTTCTTATTTTACTCGATTTTATTTGTTTTCTTCGTTTATTTTCTTATTTCACTCGATTTTGTTTGTTTTCTTATTTCACTCGATTTTATTTGTTTTCTTCGTTTATTTTCTTATTTCACTCGATTTTATTTGTTTTCTTATTTTACTCGATTTTGTTTGTTTTCTTCGTTTATTTTCTTATTTCACTCGATTTTGTTGGTTTTTTTCGTTTATTTTCTTATTTTACTCGATTTTGTTTGTTTTCTTCGTTTATTTTCTTATTTCACTCGATTTTGTTGGTTTTTTTCGTTTATTTTTTTATTTCACTCGATTTTGTTTGTTTTCTTCGTTTTTTTTTGTTGTTTTTTTTACTTTATTTTGTATTTCTTCATTATTTTATTATTTTTTTTATTTACTGCATTTCTTCTTTTTTTTGGTTTATGGTTCGTAATTATTTGATTTTTTATTGTTTTTTTTTGTTCGGTTTGTTTTTTTAGTGCTGCGGGATTTGGTTCGAAAAAACATCGTTAAATGCGGATATACTAAACCAACACCGATTCAAAAAGCGTGCATTCCGTTGCTTTTTGAAGGCAAAGATATGATGGCGTGCGCTCAAACCGGATCGGGAAAAACCGTAAAAAATTCTAATTTTCAATAATTCGTAATAAATTGTAATAATTTTAATTTAAATCGTCCGAATTTTTTCAGGCTGCTTTCATGATTCCGATCGTGAATGACTTGATCGCATCGGATAGCCCGGCGGGAGGGGGCAACGAATCAGCCGAGCCGTTCGCTCTAGTCATAGCACCAACTCGCGAATTAGTCATTCAAATCCACCAAGACGCCACCAAATTCGCGTACGGGAGCATCGTGAGATGCGCGAAAATCTACGGCGGCACCACCGTCGGACATTCGTTGCGCGAGCTGCAGGAAAAAGGATGCCATATTTTAGTCGCGACTGTCGGACGTTTGGAAGATTTTGTCAAGCGAGGAAAAGTGAGACAATTTAAAAAAAAAAATAATAATAATAATAATAATTTTATTTTTAAATTAATTTTAAATTATTTTTTTAGATTTCATTCGGGAGGTTGAAGTATTTGGTGTTGGACGAAGCTGATCGCATGTTGGACATGGGATTCGAGGGTGCGATTAAAGAACTTTTAAGTCACGAGTCAATGCCCGCGAAAGAAAATAGGCAGACGCTGATGTTCAGCGCGACGTTTCCACCGAATATTCAGGGATTAGCTAAGAATTATCTTAAAGAGGATTATAGTTTCGTTGTGGTTGGAAATGTGGGAAGTGCGAACACGGATGTGATTCAGAGTTTCGAACGAGTGGAGAAAAAGGATAAGAAGAACCGATTGGTGGCGCTGCTCACCGAATATGGTAATTTGGAATTAATTTAAAAAAAAAAAAAAATTTATTTGTTTTTTAATATTTTTTTAAATATTTTTTTAGTTAATGAGAATAAAAAGGTTCTGGTGTTCGTCGAGACGAAACGACAAACCGATTTCTTGGCGACGTATTTGAGTCAGAATCAAATCAAGTCGACGAGTATCCACGGAGACCGGTTGCAGAGAGAGCGGGAGTTGGCTCTGAACTCGTTTAAAAGAGGAGAAATGAAAGTGCTGATTGCAACGGCAGTTGCGGCACGTGGTTTGGACATTAAGGGAGTCGATTATGTGATAAATTATGATTTACCAAAAGAGATTGACGAATATGTTCATCGCATCGGACGGACCGGGCGTGTTGGAAACATGGGAAATGCCGTTAGTTTTTTCGACGCGGGGGTCGACGAGCAGCTTCGCGGACCGCTATTGCACATCTTAGCGCAAGTAAGATCGGCGGGAAATTTTGAAATAACATTTTTATTTATTTGTTGGTTTATTTATTATAGGCGACTCAAAATGTTCCCGATTGGTTGCAGCAGGGTGGTTATGGTGGTGGTGGTGGGGGTTACGAAGGGCTTGACACGTCTCGAGATGTTCGAAGTCACGAGGTTTGTTTATTATAAATTAAAATTTATTTTTGTTAATTTTTTTTTTTTTTTTTTTTTTTAGACTGGTTATGATAATGTTGCTTCCACTACTACTAATGATGATGAGGATGGCTGGTAACCACGAAGATTAGTATTATTACGTTTTGTGTTTATTCGTTTCGTATTTGATTACTTCATTCATATTTTTCCACTTAAAAAATGTAGTGTTTTTATTTTTATTTTAATGCGAAGTTTCAAGTTGAAAATTTCATTTTTCGCCGATTTAAAAAGTGCAGTTGTACCGTTTCTAAAAAAAGCCCGATGGCGTTTCTATATTTCCAATTTCTGTTTGAAGTTTGGTTTACATTTCTATGTGATAATAAAAGTTTTTTCTATACATTTGGCATTTTTGTGGTTTTTTTTTGGTCGTTTATTGCGTTGGTTAAATCGTGGAGGCGCCATCTTGGAATTTGAAATGCTCGTTGTTTGATTTCGGTTAGAACGGTTAAATTGTCGATTGATTTATTTCGAAGATTAAAATATATGTCAATAAATGTAATTTAGTTGATTTAATCATCAATGTTTGTTTTATTCGAAATAATTTTTGAATTAATCGATAAGAGCGCCCTCTGTGGGAGGAATAAGTGAAAAGATAATTTGTTTATTACTGACAGGTGTTAGGCAGTAGAGACTAGCCACCAAATGCGGATGATTTAGCGTTTTTTTTTAATGTTTTTTTAATCGTTGACTTCACCCACTGTGCTTTTATGGTATGAGTTTCGTTGGAAAAATACCAACCCGAAGCGAGAATCATCCTAAATGACGAGAGAAGAAGGGAACATCATCATTGCAGTTGCAGGTGGTTGTAAACGACTAAATATCATTTAATTAATAATTAGTGGAGGAAAAAAACGAATTATTATTATAAAACGAACGATTGATTTTGCAGATGAAGAAGAAAAGAGCGTCGTGACCAACGGAACCATCACCGAAGTGGCCGAAACAAATACGAAACAAGTCGCGACAACGACGAGTCGCGAAACCCCGATTTGCCACCCACCGGTCGATGCCCCATTATGCTCAAATTGCGTCAAAATTGGACTGGTTTTTCTCGACCCAAACTGTCCGAAATGCAGGGAAAATCTCTTAAAACCGGAAACATCCATCGCACAATTATTCGCAGTCATGCGACAATGGACTCCCCAAGCGCAGCGAAACATTCACCTAATTATGGACGAAGTAGAGAAATTTTAGAGAATTTTTAGAGAATTTTTAGAGAATTTTTAGAGAAATTTTAGAGAAATTTTAGAGAAATTTTAGAGAAATTTTAGAGAAATTTTAGAGAAATTTTAGAGAAATTTTAGAGAAA
>JAQFXT010000634.1:0-29759 GCA_034683725.1 Strigamia crassipes
GTAAACAGCAAAAACTGCAATTTTGTAAACAGCAAAAACTGCAATTTTGTAAACAGCAAAAACTGCAATTTTGTAAACAGCAAAAACTGCAATTTTGTAAATAGCAAAACTTACAATTTAATAAATAGCAAAAATAGCAAAAACTGCAATCTTTAAATAGCACTAATAGCAAAAATTGCAATCTTTAAATAGCACTAATAGCAAAAATTGCAATCTTTAAATAGCAATAATAGCAAAAATTGCAATTTTGTAAATAGAAAAAAATTGTAATTTTGTAAGCAGCAAATAATTACAATTTTTGTTGTAAAAACAATAGAAAAAATAACAAAAACCGTTAGTTTTGATATAAGAACAACAAAAATTGAAATTTTTTGTTGTAAAAACAACTAAATTATTCATTTTTATTACAAACTAAACAAAATAAATTTTTTTTGTCGAGAAAAGTAAATGTTCTATTCTTTAAATTTGTTGTAAATGTACAAAAAAAATTCCAAATAAAACTTCATTTTCCCTTTAAAAAAAAAAAAAAAAAAATAATCAATAAATGTTAAATTCTGTCCTCTTAGAAAGTCACCACACCAAAAAAAACAAAGTCATCTAAAGAATTTTTTCAAGCACAGCACAAAAACATTCCACAGCAATCAATTCTTCTTAAGTAAAAAAAAAAAATACTGCACTATCAGAAAACACAATTAAATAAAACAAATTTAACTCCATCCACCCATTGTCCAATAAATTCCCAACTCCAAAACACAAACTTTAAACTTCCAAACAATAATTTCATTACTTAATTAGCCCCAATAATGCTCCAACAATAAACTAGTCTGCTTAATCAATTAGTATTCCTATAAACACAAACAACTATTTTAAATTAGAAAATTACTAATACCTATGTTAATCCCAACAATTTTTAACGCTTCTTTAATCCCTAAAACTTATAATTATTAACTCATTTCACCAACTATTTGCACTATTATTGCAAACTGTGCTTTCCTTGACGCATAAAACACACAAAACACATTTTGCAATTCTCAGTTCTTGTTGCTGAATTATTGCAGTATTGTGGTCACAACACAATCACCTCGCCATTCACACATCATTTATCCTTATGTTAAGAGCAACACTAAACACAGCCCTCAACTCCAAAGATTTGTGCCAAAAAAAAAAAATATTGCATGTCTAGGATGAACTTCGCAAACATATTTCTTCGCTTAATCCCACAACTTGGAGAGTGGAACGTAAAGTATTTTCATCTTATTAATGTTGGTATTCCAGAAGATTTTTTCCCCACATTATTTTAGCGCAAATTTACATGCTTGGGAGAATTTATTTTAATTGTCTAACACCAGGAATTGGAACAAAAGCCAAAACCGGAACTGGTAAAAAAAAATTTAGCTGGATCACAACGGGATAAAAATCCGTTACGGACTTGAATTTTGATTAGTTTGAAATGCGTGCATGCGCAAGGTCTGCACATAAATGATGCAATATATTTATTCATGTAGTTGAACCTCGTTATAATGAACCGCGATGTACAACAAATTTTTGTTATAACAATTTTTTTGATGACTCGGTTAGTTAGCCATAGAACACCGTGTTAAAAAATTTTGATATAGCTAATTTTGATATTACGAATTATTTGTTATAACAAACAAGTTTTTATGAACACTAATAATCACAAACCCTTGTTGTAACAAATTTTAAAAATTAATCACATGGCTCACTTGTCCACATGTAATGTGTCAGAAAATTTAATTTTTTAAATTAATATAAATAAAAATTTTATTTTGAAAATAAATGAAAATATTTAAATTCAAACAATAATCACGATGTGTATGAATAAATTATGTGTTTCATAATAATAAAAAATTGTTTTCAGCTACAGAGCTGAATAAAATTCAGTACTTTTAATGAAATTTTGTTATAACAAACAGATTTCTCGAGTTCCTTGCAATTTGTTATAACGAGGTACATCTAAATTTTTTTATTTAAACCTGTTTAATTTTTTCCACTCTTTAGACGAAAACTCCAAATATCAATTTTAACTTCAAAGAAAATTTCTATTGATTTTTCTTACCCTGTGACAATCAAATTCAACTTGTCCAGATAACAAAATATTCACATATGAACTGGTTGACTCTTTATCAGTTCGCCTTGTTGCAACTGACATATCAATAAATGCCTTTAAATCCCCACTAAAAATATTTTTCTTTTAAACTGAAAATTTAAAATTAAAACAATATAATGTTTTATAAGCTTCTTAAGTAGCAAACTGACTTTAAAAAAAATTTAAAAAAAAAAATTTAAAAAAAAAAAAAACATAATCCTACTATAAACAAAAGCTAAAACACAACATGCATCATTGAATAAAAAAAAATTATTATCTACATCTGGCTCACATCAAAAAACACTCCCTAACAATTCTAAAGATAGAAATTACATGTGTTATATGAGGGGCAGGCTTAAACGAAAACAATCTCGATGAAAGATGCACAGTTATAAAAGTGTTGATGAAGTATTGGCTTGGAACTAATTGGATAGAGACGTCTTGCAGCCATTTAAAATATAAAAAAGTCACCAGTTCATGCAGTCTTACAGAGTGTTTGCGTTTTCCAGGAAAACACCTTAAATACCGTGCATTGAAGCAGTATTTCTTAAAAGAGAAAGTCCGGCTCATATTTCGTTATTTTTAATTAAATTGTATACTTTCCTTAAAATAAATAGAAATAAAAGAAAAATTTAATTATGCACAAAAATTTAAATATTTCATTTCACACAATTTTTATGTAGGGCTGTCATGACAGTCATATGACTGAAATTTGCATTGTTCATTTGTCATAGAGCCTCACAAATGCCCAATGAGAATAAAGTAGTGTTTTCCAGTGGGAGAAATATCACAAAATAGAAAAGCGAAAATGTCTCCAGAATGCAACTTATCCACATGCTGTTCATTTTCCTGAACTACACCCCTAGGAAAGACAAAAAACAGTCCACATGCGCAAATAATTTAAAGAAAAAAGTCCCGTAAAAATAAATTACTTTTCAACTATTTAAAAAAAAACTAAATGATGAAAACTGTGCGACAAATGTAATTTATAACAACTAACGAGCATTTTACATCTTAAACATATAGTAGTCAGATTATCCCTTTAATTAGTATTTTACATCCATTTTATTGTGTTTGTATTATTTTATTTTTATTCTTGAGCATGCTGCCCATCAAAGCACTAACGCTTCACTGCAATGCTTGTTTGTCGATTTATGTGTTGTGCTCTAAAACTTCCAATTAGAATTTTTTTCAGAGAAACTAGTTGATCCCTAAACCCAAAGTCAAAGGTTACTTTCAAGGGCACCATTAAAAAGGCCACCCAGCACTTACTATTCGTCTGTGTTAATAAACTGGTGCTATCTTTAATTCTTCCGGAGATATTCAACACAACAACACTTTACATCTCCCATTTGAATAATCCAAATGTTTACAACTTATAATTTAATGAAATGATAATATCAACCAAAATTCCTTCGCACATTATTCTTTCATGGGCTCCAGTTTTTTTTTTCCTATCAATTTTTCACGACTCTATGATGGAAATGTGAAGCTATAAAAAATTTCTAAAAAAAAAATTTTTTTTGTTAAAAGAAAAAATTTGGTGTCAAAACAGTTCCCAATGTTAAGTGTGCTCCTTGTTAGTTTCCTCCAAGATCCATTTAACTGGAATTTTTATTCCCTGCATTTTTTATGACAGTCATTATTTCAAAATGAAGAGCAGTTCACACTCCTATTTCCACCCAAAACTATGAGAAAACCCACCATTTATTCATTTTTAAACCAGATCTCTTCTCCATACTTGACATTCCAATTTAATTCAATAAACTATTAAAATTGTCAAACTGTCAAACTTTTAGTCCTTCTAGTGAAAAAAAAATGTGAAGGAGGAGCAAACTACAACAAATTGGTATTTCAGTGCATCAGTGAACCAGCCAAGTTCAATAGAAGAACCATCTGCCATTGACAACAACAATAAACCCTACTGCAATACTCATTCATCCGATATCAAAACACTTCCCATAACTTGCCACTGCACCAAACTCCTCAATTTTTACACATCACCTATCCCCAATACACACAAAAGGCAATAACTTAATAGACAAATAAAGCCCAGATAAATATCTGAAGCACAGAAGAATTTTTCTCAACTTGTATTGACAGAAAAGCCAACTTTAGGGTAGCAATTATTACCCAAGAGACCACGTGATGATGTGGAGACACAAGCAGTAAGGGCAGGCAGCAGCTAAAAGATGAAGAAAGAAGATCTTGTCTGCAGATAGTCTGAACCTAGTGTCAGCATGCCCCATTGCCTATGATGAAAAAAAGCTATATCTCCGGTAGTTTCCAGAATTGAAAAACTTGATCCGTTCCCAGTTGATGTGTGCAAGAAATATGACCATTGCATCATCACGACTTGAACAAATGGCTGACTGCTGCATGGGCACGCCTTTAATCCCAAGTTGACGTGAACAAAGGGTTATAATCCCTCCTAAAGTGCATTTTCAGTGGGTAATTATCGATAATCAGTCTAGAAGAACATTCCCTAAATTACGTAACTCAATTTTTTTTATTTTGAGACCCCTCGGCCACCTTGTAAGATGGTCATAACAAATTCCCACCTCTTAAGAAATTACGTAATAAAACTGAAACATCCCCCCTCAAATCCATGTTTTATGCGCGTTTCGCCAAATTTTAATCTTGTTTGAAAATTCTACACTATGCGCTCTTATTCAAAGTTTTACAATTAATAAAAGATTTATGGCATCGTAAGTTAAGAAACGAGATTCCTTGGTTTCACATTAGAAAATGTCAATTACAGCCCTAATGGTGACAAAGTTGAAGCGATAGTCGCGTATCCACCATCTTCAAGTATAAAGCAGCTACAGCGCTTTATTGGAATGGTTGGTTTCTATGCACCTCTCATAGCGTCACAAATAATGACAGAAAGTCAAAGTGACCATAGAAGTGAACGCTCCAAAATTTGTCACTAAAAACCTTTCGATCCAAAAATTGTGGATTCCAGATTCGGCAACTTTGAAAAAGCAATGTCTGCTGTGTAAGGAAGTTTTTACTGACAGGGGGCACTGCTTTAGTGCAAAATTCCTATCATACATAAAATTTATCCCGAGTCTCATATTTCACTTTTTTTATTCTGTTCGCCTCAGCATGTAATAGCAAAAATTAATTTTTAATCTTCTTATACCTCCATCATAATCACCTTCACCTTAAATATGGTCGACAAAATTTAAAACCAAATATGCAGTTTACAGCAACTTTTAACTTATGAATTATTCATAGTGTTTCCACTTTTACTTGCCAGTTGAAGTCAATTCTTCCCCATTTCACATTTTCCTTGCCACCTCTGGCTCCTAATCCCCTCATCTGAATGTGCAACACGAGATTCACTCTACAAACTCATTTCCTCTTCCAAATATCAAAATAAAGTATTAAAATAAGAAATTCCCAAGAGCACACTTAATTCTCCCCATTCCAGCCTATTTCTCTTTAAACTAAATTCAAACTTTTAGAATCTCCCAATTTTATATTCACAAATATTTAAAATTTCATTTTGCCTCGCACGATGAGTAAACCCAATCGCTGCATAATTTTTTCTATTCAAAAACAACAACATTGGATTGCTCCCTTAATACTAACGCAGTCCCACCGGCATTTTCGAACCTCCATGCCGCCAAACATCGATGTGTTGCGGCATCAAAATTGAATTGTTACGTCCAAAAAAAAAAAATTTTTTTTTTTGCCCAAAAACCCGCTTATATCTATAAACAATTGACTCACTAACCTGTTATCAATGTCGACGTCAAAAAGATGACTGGAAGAAGGATGTGCGTGTGCAGCGGCATGGTTGGGCGAATATCCATTCAAACGCTTCCTAGTTGATAAAAGCGCCTAGAAAAAAGAATATTTTTTCTTTCTTCTTTCACGAAAGTTCCTCTTTTTTTTCAACAGTTTTGAACATAAAAAGTGTGTTTAGACAACTTGAAGTTCTCGGCGCGGTGAATTAGTATTTCTTGTTAGTTCCCTGGCAACCAGTCGTCCTCACAACAACACGCGACCGGCACTCGTGTCAGCAACCTGGTTTATATAAGCGATAACAAAGCACGTCATCAGCGTCATGTAGAGGAAGCGCCTCTCTGCAAGTAACCATAATCATGCGTGTTAATGATTAAAAAAATGTTTTAAATGCCTACAAGGAAATTTTTTAAGCATCAAATTTTCTTATCAATTTAATTGCAAGTAATTCAGAGTTTATACACCGGAAATGACGTTTTTTCGTAAACTAATGTGGTATAAACTTGGACTAAACTATACACTAAGCGCAATCAAAGTCTAACAAACTGTTTATGTTGATAAACAGTTTTAAAAAAATAGTTTTTGGCTTTAAACGAATTGGTTAAAGTTTTGTAGAAGTTAGCAAAGTTTGTGGATATTTTAAAATGTAAGATCAAATTAGTTTCTTATTAGAGATTTGGCGATTGCATTTTTGTCACTGTTAAAAACTTATAACTTAATGTTTATATGTTCAGAATTCAACTTATAAAATAAAAGTATAAGTTGCCCTATACGTTGTGCTAGACGTAATTACGTATAGCGGTGCACATGCGCACAACGGCTTAGGGTTAAACCTTTCAGTCTAAGTAGTGAAGAAGGTGATATTTTGTTTCAGGCTGTGTATTTGACGATGGGCCAAATCAATGCAAAACCGCCGGACCAAACAATTTTGCATTGATTTGGCCCATCAGCGACGCACAATCATCAAATATTTGGTGAAATCTATCAGAAATCACCATGCATTTGACGATTTTATATCGCCGATGGGCCAAATCAATGCAAAATTGTCCAATATGGCGATTTTGCATTGATTTGGCTTTTTGGTGACGCATAATCATCGAATACAGACGCCATCTTGACCCAGGTAGTCAGAAAAAGTGCTGGATGCACGACACATACGAGAAATAACACAAGAAACTGTTTAATTGCTTGGTAGCCTTTAATCAGTTGTTTGGGGATTAGTGTCTCATGCCTTTTCCCATTGCTTGTGTGGTGTTTCCACCGCACACCTTTGGCCAAGATGATGACCACATGGTGAGTGTTAAGGTACCTTCACACTTGAGTTCACACAAGACGCAACGCAAGATAAACAAATGCAAATACAAGCTGGTTGTATCATTGAACACAAAAAATTCTTGACGTTGACAGAGATTTCAACTTCAAGTTGAATTAAGCATGCAACACAACCAACGCAACCAACCAACCGCAGTCGATCTCAACACAAAATGGCGGTAAAACGCAGCATCTATTGTTTATGTTTTTTTTTACACATGTCCTAATGTGTGAATAGACATTGCGTTTGACTCGCTTTTTTGTTGTGTTGCGTCTAGTGTGGACACTACTGTGAACCAACCTTGTACCAGTGGACAGCAATGTCAATATTTCCACTGTCTGAATCAATGTGCTGTTCATGGTACTGGGAGTGGCATAACCGCCCATTCCCTAAACGCCAGCATGGTGATAAGAGTGCTTCCAAGATCAAGACCTTTGTCTGGTTCTGTTTCTGGTAAGACTGTCTTGGTAAACAAGAGATTGGTCCTTTATGAGAGATGAAATAGCCAACCTTGCTAGGCTTAAAGAAATTGCAAAACTAATTTATTAGTCAAAATTACAGATAGAGTCAATCCTGTCTAAATACAGAAACAGGATTGCAATGCCGTCATAGCATCTCACATCCTTTCGTAGTGGGCCACTCTTATACCAACTGGAAGTTCCCAGAAGACAAAAACTTGCCCAACTGTGAGTGTGTTTGTTATTGGGCCCGTTTACAGTGTACAAGATAGCAAAACTGCAATAACAACTGAATTGCACAACAACGTGTATTCTCGCTTCATACTACATCACTACGATGTTCACCCAACTTCATGAAACGTTGCTGTTGTGATCTGCTTTTACGTATTGTAGTTTTACGTATTGCGAGTCCGACCAGGATGCCAGATAATTTGAATCACCTGGCAGTGCCAGATAAAACAAGCCTCACTTTATTATTTCTCGCAATAATACAACATGGGATCACAAATGTACCTGCCCGATTCTTTCCCAAAAGCACAATGAAAATGGATTGAAACTACTGATTTTGTAGAAAACGTTGGTCTACACAAGAAACTAGGCAACAAGTCTAGATAACTGATTTAATTCTTATCTTAACACAAAAAAGAGAAGATTTTAATCCCCTACATTCCAAAAAACGAAGAGTCACAACATTCCAACACTTAATCCCCTGACCCAGATAACAAATTCAAATTACACATAAATCTCAAATTCACGTATAAACCTGAAATGGTTTTAAAATAACATTCAAATCAACCAATTTCACAACCACTTTGTCTAAATTCACAAGAAATAATTGTTAAAACAAATGAACTTTCACACTACATCCAATTCAATAAAACACGACAAATGTAAAAACCCACTCCTTTTCTCTTTGGAAACTGCTAAGTTTTCACACAATTCCTGCAGAGGATTCGAATTTTATAACACGCCATAAAAAGGACCATCCAATCAGATCCCCAGATCTGATCTAGCTCGTATTTTAAGGGATTTAGGGCACCTACATCGTGAAAGAGCCATTTTGAATTTGACTGTAAAACCACTCCAGCCATAGTTTTCTTTTTCTGTTCTTGATGATGGTTGGCTGTTTATAAAATTTTCTGTAATTCCACACACTGAATTGCAAAGATCTTTTAGGAGCTTTTTATCAAATAATTCCATTTAGACATGAAAAAATGCCCCTAAACTGATATCTCTTGCAAACGTGTTTAAACATTTGAAATATAAAAATATTGTTTTGCTTTGATTTTTTTGCCTGAAATCCACGGATGAGATTAAAATTTTTCTTCCCAGCGACAATCTATCAATGTCATGCTCAATAAAAAATGAACATGCATTGCCTGTGCTCTAACACTGTCTTATCACACTTCTAATGGATCAAACTCACTTTTTTTGAAGTTTTATTGACAGCTCCAAACTATTAGACATAGAAACTAGCTGGTGTTCCTTAAACTTGCTGCTATTGCTATCAATCTGCAGTAAATCTATTTTTTTTTTTTTTTTTTGAAATTGGTAAGTTCCAATTTTCATGTTGAGGAAGTTAAATTTCCTCTTTCCAAGTGTTTAATTGCATTCCAAATTGAGTAAGAAAGTGAGCGGTGCATGAAGCAAAGCAGATGCACAAGTCACAAATTATATCAAAGCTATGGGAGTCCTTTATGCTCAAAAGTCACTGTCAGTCCCAAGAAATTTGTTCAGCACCATAAAAAAAGAACAAGAGTTTATTGCTGTACTTAACTTAAAACAACTTAATCCCACTCTCTGCTTATAGTCATTCATTCCAACTTGAAATTTAATAAAACAAACTTTTACAAGATTAAAAAAAAAAATTAAAAAAATTTCATATCAAATCTACAAACCAATATTTAGTTATTAAAATTTAAAAAAATAAAAACTAGTTATCAAATTTCTTTTTAAATCAACTTGTTAATCAACTTCATTTGTTCACCACAGATAATAAAATGCAACAACCAGGACTAAAAGGTAATTAAGCTGCTCTTTTAACTGCATAGTGGTTACACATCCTAACTGTATTGTGGCTTTTTATGCGAACGAATTTCTTTTAATCGCCTAAACTCGTGCACAATTCATGACTGACACATGCACACGCTATAGCAAAGCCCTAGAATGCCACTATTAACAAATACACCACATAGGTTTTACCATTAGGCTATAAAAGCATCGGTATAGAGCTAAGCAATTAAGGTAGCAGCGTACCCCAGTCAGCTCCTCTTTAATTTACCCACACCCGATCGCTAAGGTTGCCAACTCCTGATTTGTCCAAAAGCATACACACAGAAGTTGACACAAAAAAGTGGATGGGGTGACAAAGATACCGTAGTACCTTTGTGTGTAAAAATTTAAATTTAAAATTAAATACCTTTATGAACTATTAGACATTTATATCTTATTAGTCAATCAGCCATGGTTAAAAATCTGAAAAGGCCAAGTAAAAACAAACAGTGGTCCATTCAAACAAGGTCCATTTGCTTTAGGTTCAAACAAAACAAGTTGTAGTGTCAGTCCTTAAAATTACTACAGTGCACTGCGGTCATACCATAAAATCTGGAAAAATCTATTGCAAATAAACAGTGATCCATTGAATTTTGTACAAAATACATTCATTAAAAAGAAAAAGAGTGTGCTTAAGACCACACGGAAAAAGTGACAAATTGTGAAATTTAAATGAAAAGAGGATTGCTGCAAATTGTAAGTGTAGTAGTGTTCCCTGGTGCATTGACGACCAATGAGAACTGTGCAACAAAACAGCCATCGTTTGTCCGACCAATCCCAAAGTGCGTAACAAACCCCATTTGACTTCGGATTGGTGGCTGTAGGTGGCTGCATTCACCATTTCGATAATGCACGCTTGTGCTTTGCGCCATCTGTTGTGGGTTTTCACAACCAAAATACAAATGGCATTTTGATCCCATTTGAACTCTTCATGGTCGTTTCATTGATTTTCTATCAGTAAATTCGCTCATAAAATACACCTCGCGCTTGAGTAATTGTCAAATTTAGGTCAGCACTCATCTTTTTGTCAGATGAGATCACTCGTGCCCTACAGGCACTCGTGATCTTATCAGACAAAAAGATTTTTGCGGACCTAATTATTTGACAATTACTCGGCGCGCTAGGTAGTTATTACGGCAAGTTATTACTTAGAATTTCTTAAGCACGAAAATAACACTACGGTTGGTGTTTTTAGTTTGGTTGTTTACACGGTATTTGACAACATGTTGGTTTATGTCAATTTTTGCAACCAAAAGTATAATATCGTAAGTGCATTCAATGTTTCTGTTTTTATGGGTTATTGCCAGGAGGAGACTTACAAGCAAAATAAGCAGTTGCTTAGAGGCCCCCACCCATCGGAGACCCCAAAAAAATCCCACAATAACCTGCAAACTCTTTGCTTCAGCGATATAATCAACCAATTTTCCACCGTCAAAAGCAGAAAAAAAATGTTATAATGATTTAGATGTTTTTGATGTATTTAAATCGGAAGTATAATATCTATTTCAAACCTTGTAAGTAATTTTTTTCTTTGTTGCATATTTATTTATATTAATATTTATATTTAGTCAATTCGCGCCAAATATCACAATTCGTTTCCTATTTGTTTGCAATATGTTTTGTCAAGTCGGTGAACGATTTGACAAAATTTACTGCGGCCCTAAAACAATATTTCGTCGATAGATGGCTCTGACTTACATGACGCTAATGACACACTTCCGTTTCATTGCCGAATCACTCTACTCTAACGCGCCTAAAGAAGTTTTACTTCTAAAGCAAATTTGAAGACTCTAATATGTGAGATTTAAAGACACTACATTTGTTGTAGCTTACAAGCCCGCAAACCTAAAACTGGTTTTATAAACGCATTCACTATTCATGTATTTTCTGATTTTCTTAGGTCCCATGCCAATAAAAGTTGTAAACAGAAGTCCACCAAATCTCTCTTTAGACACCCTTACTCCTATCCCTTAAAAGCTAACCAAGAGCTTTTGCACAAAAAATTAAGTCACAAAAGGAGAACTCTTTGCTGGAGCTTATCCAAGTTGTTGCAAAGCTGCAGTCAAAAACATTATGGTAGCGAATCACTTGCCATTAATCCTAAAGCAGCTGACAAGAGCATGCTCATGCTTCTTTTCCATTGTCCTCTTAATGGACTCATCTTTATCCTAAAGAGAAACTCGTGTACAACATGAAAACGCATCATGTTTGAAACAAAATCTTCCAACTGATTTTTTTACAAAAAAAAAAAAGGAATTTAAATTAAATCTTTTAAAAGAATAGAGAGAATTCATTGAAAAAGTATTACCTTTTTTTCCTTTTTCAATTTCCTTTCCAAGAAGTGTTTGCACCAGTGAATCGCAACTTACTAATCTCAGTTCACTGGAAACCCAAAAAAAAAGGGAGACATTTTAGATCGAATACGGTGCTTTCCTACATAGCAGAAGGTGCGAGAAACGAAGCAGAAGTAATTTCTTGGTGTAAAGAAAAAGCCAAGGCACAATCAGCTGCTATTTTCCTCCAATTCACATCCATTTCAAGTAGTGATGATGGGTGATTTTGGGGGCAAAAAATATACACTCGCGCCAATTGAGTGTATTTCTTAGAATAATCACAAAACTTAATCACAAAATTTAAAGAAAACATTCCCCACTTTTTTCCCTTCATCTGTAATTACTGAAAACCATAGTTTGCAGGCGACTTCACTTAAAGGTCAGTTCACTAAAGTCATAATTCAATTCGAGGTTGAATTAAAGGAGTTGCGTTAATCCACTAGAACCCTTAAGTGTAATTTAAGTCTAGTGTGAATTAACCTTCCATTCGACTTCTGATATAAAGTAACTAAATTAAGAATTTTATACTTCCCAAATTGACCGTGTTAATGAGCACGCAAAAATGTAATTATAACCCAAAACGTTTTCGATCTCAGTAGATTAATTATGAGGAAAGACCAGCAATGGTTGAAAACGTTTTGGGTTATAATTACGAATTTGCTTACTCTTTTATACAGTCAATATGAAAAATACCGCAAGTGACACAAATGTTTAGAGTTGTAACGTCAATTTTAAGAAGTCACTTTTACAACTTGAAGTTGCTATTTTGTTGCTATAATGTAAATCGTGATTTTAATTTTTTTTGTAAAGTAAGTAATTGTATAAAACAAAAAATTTAAATGTCACTTTACAAATCTTAAATTCCTAGTTTATATCAATGTTTCATCAGATAAAAAACTTGTAAAATTTTATTTTTTTTCTCTAATATTTACTTGAAATAAAATAAATCTCAAGGAAAAACCCATTGAAATAAATCCCATAGAAATCGAACATATCTTTTAGGATGTGGACAGAGGATTCATAGTCTCTATTTGAAAGTGGAGCAAAATCAAGAGAAGGCAATGATACAAACTCACGTTAATGTCAATGGTGTTTCAACTTCAAGAAACAAATTAAAATCTTAAAGTGTGGAATTACGATCGAATTTTATTTGATTTAACTGTAACGATAATTATATAATTAAACATTGAAGTACGAATGATAATACCAACTCCTTGTTTTACAAATGTAAATTTTCTAGTTTTGTGTTTTAAAATTAAGACATCATCAAAATATAATTTAAATCAAAATATTTACAAGCAACTTAAAGTTAATGTACGTGCCTAATGTAAACATCAAATTTAAGAAATGTTTAAAGGAGAATAGCAAAGGTTTTTAAAAACACAATTTTTTGTATTTTTCTGACTTATAGTGGTCAATCCTATTTCCAATTAAAATTTTATTAAAAAATTTTAATTCTAACCTATTTAAATTCACAATTAAAAATTTAAAAATGTTGCCACTAGGGATCGTCTTGTGACGTGATTTAGACCATATATTTGTGTGTTTGGAGTAACGGAAGTAAAATTTAAGATTAAAAACATCAGATCCTAAAATGAAAACAAAATTATCAACTTAAACACTTTAGCAGATTTTTCTAACAAATTTCAATGCACCTAATGTATGACAGCTAGCTAATGGCTGCTAAATTATTCTAATTAACTCATCCCAAGTTAATGAAAAAAAAAAAAAAAAAGAATCACAAAACTAACAAAAAAACATCGGAAATGAAGGAAATGTCTTCTTTGGTTAATGTCCCAGTTAATGGGATTTAGATTTTCTCACAACATTTTAATGAAGCTTGATTTTCAACTTTCATTACTTCTTACTTAAATCACCAAAAACAAATCCTCTTTTTTGCTGGCAAAACAAAAATAAATCTAAGAGCCAATTAATTGCCTTTTAATGAATCAGGTTTTTAAAAAAAATAAATTCCCCCAAATGTAATTGCATTGTAAATTTTAATTAATCCCCTAAAGCCAATATTAAAAAAAAACTCTAACATAAATAGCAATTAATTCTGATAGTATCCAAGCACAACTTATAAACCTGAAGGTTATTCAATCAGCAAGGAAACCAAAACTAAATTACCAGCTTCCAACATCTCTTGCTCACTGCAAAAGACTTATTGTGATTTGTGACAAACTCAATTTACCTCCGAATATAAACCACTACCACTTTCCCCCTCTTGCAAAACTCAGTACTGAGTGGCCAGTAATCTTACACAAAGAAAAAAAAATTAGAATTGTCCTATTTTTGAGTATCTGCAATTACAGTACTCCAATTACAATTATTGTGCTCCAGTTATAACCCTGCGTGCACAGCTTGCCAAACCAAATCTTTCAGCCATTGTCAATTTTTTTTCTTGCCGATCTTGTGTTGTTTTTCTAATTCTTTTGATCATTCCTCCACTAATGTACAAAGCAGAAGCTTCACAATCCATCAGTGCAGTGACTTTCTATTCCAAATCAACCCTTTGTAAGAACTGTGTCCAAATCCGCAGGTTCCAAATCCGCCGGTCTCAAATCCGCCGGTCTCAAATCCGCCGATATCAAATCCGCCGATATCAAATCCGCCGATATCAAATCCGCCGATCTCAAATCCGCAGATAATTAAATTAAATAAAATTAAATAAAATTAACCTTATTTTGATTTCTGCGAATTTGGGACTTCTGTTACTTCCGTTTCATATGTTTTCATTGAATTTTTGCGACTTCTGCAGATTTGGAACTTCTGCGGATTTGGAATGCCAAAAATATGAATACACTGAATAAAAATTTTATTACAATTTATTTAAATTTAAATATCTGCGGACTAGCAACCCTGCGGATTTACAACCGTTTTTCTGTGGAATTGGGTCCTGCGGATTTGGGCCCTGCAGATTTGATCCTGGCCGCTTTTTAGCCCTTCGAGACATAAGTGTAAAAATATGCCATTTTGGTATAAGGCCTTACAGATTTAGGGACAGTTTTCAGAACAATTGGTGAAAACACTATTTCGTTTTCTAGCAGTTCGCTACTAATTTTATAGAAAACGCTAAATTCAATATGCATAAATGATTACCAGGACCTCTGCTGGTGAACGATTGAAGCTGTTAGCTAAAGCTGTTAGTTAGAGTGCTCTTTACAAATGCAGTGAAGTCAGCTTAATTATTATGCTGGAGTTTCAAGAGGCAGAAAATTTCAATGTGGAATAATTAATAAAATAAGTAACCAATGACTACCAATTTCATCTGAAACAATGTTTATAATCACATATGCAAAATGCAAAATTTTTAACAAAATAAAATAAATAGGATAAAAGTGATTGTCCCTAAATCCGTATAGCCTTATGCCTTGAAGGGGTTAAAAACTTATTTAACTAGACCAAATGTTTCAACTTCCAGTTGCGTCACATGTTGTGGCACCTTTAACTTTTAGTCATCGTTGTGTTTACACAATACAAACAATTCTTAAGAACAGGCCTGCAGACTACTTGAAGTTTCCTTTCAACCTCTCAAAATGTTAATTTTGTTCCCACATTGCCATTTTGTTACAAGTAAATTCAGATTCACCCAGTATAAGTGGGTGAAAAAAGAAAAAAAGCAAGAATGAGATGAAAAAGACAAAAATTGCACACTTAATTCTAGTAATGCCTCAATTTCTTTCCATTAATGCAGCACGAAACTGCTCATCAAGCTATTTATACTGCAAGCTATCTTATAATGAAACCAGACAGGAAAAGAGAAGCACAAGTTGGAAAAAACTAACCACACTTTGTCAATAGACTTTAAACTTAAAAAAAGAACAAAAATGTTTCGAAACTAAAGTCTGCTAAATCCTTTAAAAATTATATAATAGGGGGGGGGGGGAGGGGGCTACAAAGAAGAAAAAGCACACTCCCATGAGAACAACAAGCAATTCATCTTTTGCTCAGTAAATTAGATAAAAGACTTAATAAGAACAGATTAAGCTATGCATAAAAAACGCATTTCCACCTGGTTTAAGTTTTACCGGTAATGACTTGCAAATGAAATCTGACATATCTTGAAGATGCACAGTGATTAGTTTACACCTGAATGAACAATAGTGCATTATAGTGCTTACAAGTCCACTAATTCATATTGATAAAATAATACCAAAATAAGTATTAAGAATATGTGCATTTAAAGTTTCTGTTTGTAATATTTTTTTGTGTTTTAATGAACAGAATGGACACCAAAAACAGCCATAAACCATCACTAAAATCCACAAAAACAAAAACCACGGCTGGAGTAGTTATAGAGATGGTTTGTATCAGGTTTTAGTATTTACAACTAAATTAAAAATGGCTGCCACAAAACTTAGGTCAAAAAGTCACACATCCAAGCTCATTAGAACACTACAGTATCAAGTTTTTGTCTTCTGTTTTTGTTTTTGTTTTAGTTTTTGTTAATAAAAATTAAGTACTGTTGATAGTAACAAAAAAAAAACAATAAAATTTAACCTTTTTTTAGAAATCCGGGACCTAAGCGAAAATAAATATTTCATTTATTCATTAATTAATTGTGGTGAATATTTGATTTTCATGGTGTAACATACAATGAAGCCAATTTCACTAATCACATTAATCAAATAATCATGTTAAATGCCACATTCAAAAGCAAATCCTACTATTGACAATGATCCCTTTTAAATGCAGTCATGTTGTTTGCCTTAAAACCGACAACTGACCCAAATTCACCCCACCATAGAATTTATCACAAAGAAAGAGTATTGTCTCAATCCACAATGTACACTCTCCTCCTTAGCTTTTCATTCCTTGCAAACAAATCTCCCTGTACCATTGCAAAATCTTCCCTAACAATCTTCTAACTTGTGCAACAAACAGCGCTTGTAAACATATTAGGTGCATACAACATTTGGTGTTTTTATAAACAGCAAAAACAGAAGACAAAAACAGAAGGCAAAAACATGACATTATATCATTTTTGTGTCCATTTGCAGTTTGCGTGTAAATGGCAATTAAAATTCCTTGTTTCCACCCAAATAATGGATTATGGCTCACTTCTTTCAACACAATTATGCTATTAAAATGACACACATTTTTGGTGGTTGGTGTTTGCATTTGATCATTCCACATGAAATCAATACTCATTCCATACTGAGTCAAATATTTCTTCAATCAACAGGTGGTGGTTCATCCAACCAAATCCTCTCTTTAAAATGTGATTTTTCATTTTATCCTTGATTAATTTTTTTAACCTTCAACATTTCTTTTCAGCAATTAAGTAGCAATTTCGAAAATCTTTTCCTGCACTCATAATTTAAATAAATCTAATCTACAAACTTTTTCTTTCTAGCTTACAATTAACTTCTGTCACAACACTTTCCGTCTTCTTATTTTTAATTAAAAAATTAATTGAGACTAAATCTCTCTAAAAAAAAAAAAAAAAAAAAAAAATTAAAAAAATCTTTTTTTTAAATGTTAAAAGAATCATACATTTTGTATGTATGAAAAACTAATCAGTTGGGATGATGTAATTAAAACATAGCAAAGAAAGTAATTAAGGTAATCTCGAGTTCAGACGCTAGAAGACGCGAGTACTTGTCGTGGTGAATTATGAATCAAAATCTTAAAATAAATTTATTTTGTCAAATTAGAGTAACAGAGTCAAGAATAATTGTTCTTCTGGGTACTTTTTGAAAGGCAAGAATTTTGCATTTATTAAGATTTATGGAGATTTAAAACACAGACATACCGTAAGTGTTCTCATTGAGCGCGAGATATCCTTAACTGCGTGGCCGGAAAGCCAACCTGTATCACTACAATTCGAATAAAACTTCTATTTCTAATGCGTTTTACTTTAAGTTTGATTAAAACAATAATTGTTTTTTTAAAATGACAAATAAAATATGTTTGCTTTCCTCCAAAAGTCTTTTCAGCCATTGCCGGTCATCTTCAGTGGTTTACTAAAAAAACCTCTTAAAGTGCGTTTTCATGTGCGATTTTTTTGCCTAATTGTGCGAAATTTTTACAAAACAATAAAAAAAAAAATTAAAAACCACAAATAAAAAAAAAAATTAAAAAAAAATAACTTCTTATGTTTGTTTGTAAACACAAAAAAATATCTTACAGCTTTAAGGTCAACTCCTTACACTCCACTACTAATCTAATTAAGTGACAAATGGCAGTTCATTTGCAATTCTAAATATAACACTTTGTTTGCTGGACTAATTTATTTCTCAAGACAATACCGTCTGTTTAAATTATGCACACATGGCGAGTTCAAGCATGTCCGCCTTAAGTCCTCTGTTTAAAGCCGGATGCTAATTCAATCCGGTCATTGCTGAACCAGGCGCTAATTTGAGACCTGGCAGAAATTAAACACCAAGAAACCAATACCACTCACTCATTTTGTGTACAAGGAAATAAACACAAGCACATAAATATAACTTGCCGTGTCGTCAGTTAACCGACTACGTGCTAGGCGCGCACACGACGCAATTTAAGCTAAGTTCACATGCGTGTAAACTTCTCTGCATCACCTATGTGCTTTGCCCAATGTGCATTGCGATTTTGTGTGTTGTATTGCATAAAGTTGAAATTGAAATTTTTCAACTTCAACGCGTTGTTGCTTCGTGCTTTATGCTTGCACATTAACGCTGAAACAACAACGCTGAAGCTATGTTCACATGGATGCGTTGTTGCTTCAGCTCTTGCGCATGTCGCATGCTTTATTACATGTATGTAGCTTTACATAATGTGCGCGACATGAACAGGCGCGAATTATTATTATAACTATTGTTTTATACTAATTAAAGGCTCCCCACGCGGCGCCTTCCTTAGAAGACGCGGATCGGTCACTACCTGGATAGGTAATGACATCACAGCGCAGTATTATCCAATAATCCATCAGGATTTGTATGATTATCCGCACCTATTCATGTCACAGCAATCTGCATAGATGAATAAACGCGAAATTTTATGGCCCAAATTTAATAATATGACTAGGCGCTTATTCATACCACTAACATCATCAGACTGCGAATAAACGCAAAATTTTATGGCCCAAAGAACCTGCTTTTACGTTTGCACATTAATGCTGAAGCGACATCACACGCAGGTAAACTTAGCTTTAGCCTAAACAGCATTTTAAACAACACATTTAAACTGGTATTTAAACTACTTAAACAACAAAACGTGCTTAACAGCAAGTTAAACTTGGCTTTAAGAATACGCCTAATGTATTAATTTTTAATGTACAAAGATTTGCAAAAAAATTCCAGTTAATAGGTTATTTCAGTTTATCCAATGCCGGATAAAATAGCTTTTACTGCACTTCAATAGGATTTTATTATAACAACGCTTTACCTTAGAGATTCCTGTAATCTTTTATTTATTTTAAAAGAAATCAATGAAAAACATTGAATGGTTTTCCTTTAAGGGTAAAATTCCCCAAGTGTATTCAGTAGCTTCATTTTTACCAGTTGAGAATAAAGAAGTATATGTGACTGAGAAAGAAGTTTAAACTCAATCTTAAGTGACCAAAGGCAAACTTTCTCAAGCATAACTCAAGGGTTTCATGCAATACTACCCGCTCCACGAGATCTACATTCCTAAGGCAACTCTCCAACTCAATTCAACTGGTACATAAATTCAATTTAAGCTTTTCAATATGGATTAAATCAGATAAAACCTATTCAATAAGTTTCAAACATTAATACATTCGCTGACAATTTCTTACCTCAAATTTAAAAAATTTAATTATACTTCTTTGTCAGCACAAATCCTGAATCAAATTCAAATTGAAAAATTTCATTCAAAAGTCATTTCGAGTCACAAATTTGTCAGATGCAAAATGTGCGAATTCTCCATGGCCATGTGCCAATCAATTTGACTAGGTTAAAATTATGTCAAACAAGACCCTTTAAGATGTGATAAATTAAGGAACATAATGTTGAGGTTAACCTCAATCAATCTCACTAAACAACAACAGACTCAAAAGCAAATATTGATCTGACTTTTTTCCTTGTTGAGTCTTGCACTACAATCTGTTATTGTCATCTCCAAGTGATCTAAGGACAAATTAGTTCTTAAACCAGACGGATTCAATTATCATCTATCACGGGATACAGTTTTAAAAATCTTTTCCCATCCACAATAAACTGGAATCTACAATAACTTATAATTTGCGACCAATGAGTGACATAGTAATGGGAGATTAGATGCAGCTCCATCTATTGGCAAAATTCAAAAGAAATTCCTCAGTACGCACATAAAAACAACAAATACATGATTTTTGGAAATAATAATAGTAGATAATGGCACTACTGCAAATCCTCTCATTGTAGTGATTTTACAGGAACTTTTACTTATGCATCCTGCCTACCCTGGATTAGGGCAGCAACATTGTTACAAAGGCATAGCTAAGTTATTGGTGCCCTTGGCAAATTTATTTTTAGTGCCCTTGACAAAATCATTTTTAGTGCCCTTGGCAAATTTATTTTTAGTGCCCTTGGCAAATTCATTTTTAGTGCCCTTGGCAAATTCATTTTTAGTGCCCTTGCCAAATTCATTTTTAGTGCCCTTGGCAAATTCATTGTTAGTGCCCTTTTTCTATTAAAAATTAAAAATTAAAAATATAGAATTGCTTAGTACTGCCCTTGTCAAACTGGTGCCCTTGGCAACTGCCACAATTCCACATTAGTACCGAGCCATTCCTACGCCACCGTGTGAGTCTAAATCAACCAAAACGACTGAATCCAATATCTAAATTGACCAAAACGACTGAATCCAATATCTAAATTGACCAAAACGACTGAATCCAATATCTAAATTGACAAAAACGACTGAATCCAATATCTAAATTGACCTAAACGCCTAAATTCAACATCTAAATTGAACAGAAAGACTAAAATAAATGTCTAAATTGCAGGGAAAAATCTAGATTCTGTGAATACCATTTACGATATTCACTTGTGTGCAATAAACAATCTTATTAGACTTTTGTATTTTCGTATAAAAAATGGTATTCGGTGTTCGTATTTTCAAAGCATCTTCAAGCGTTCCAACACTGCATCATCACCAGCATCAGTTGCAAGCAGATTAAAACATGGCCAATACATTCCATCACGTATTCACATCATTTGTTCCAGGAAAAGAAACGGGACATTATCTGCCATCAACCCTTGTTTCCTCCTTCCTGTACATTCGTAACTCCCCCTAACCGAAGACTTAAGAGAAAGCTCACCAACACATTAGCACTCATCCTCTATCCGATAACCGCTCTCATCCGTTGGAATGAAGCCAATCCTAAGATATAAAACAAATATAGAAAAATGTGTGTCAAAAGGGCCTTTAAAAGAGCTGCTGATTCAAATTCAATTTAACAAAGTCCTTGCCCATAAAACCGAGACTTAATTGAATAAACCAGTCACATTTTCCCCTTAAGTAAGTTTGAAAATAAAACTCATAAATCTTATCTACATTACTTTTCAATTTCCAAAAATGAGTTTTATTTTTATCTCTTCAAAATGTTGAATTTTCTAAATGGAATTTCAATGTTTGTTATCATAAAGGAATTTATATCAGCAAAATATCAATCCTTGTCCACATTTTTCCTAAGGCATTGCAACTTGTTTCTAATTAAAATTATATGAGTAATGTGACATCTGGAAGTCTGACAATTTTTAAATTATAATTAAATATTTACTGGTTGGCTAAAATAAAACCAATTAAAGTTTGACGAAACAGCAATGCAGCTGTGCAATTACTGACATACACTAAAGGCTAGTTAACATGCATGCGTTGTTGCTTCAGCATTAATGCACAACGTAATATCTAGTGCCATCGTGTATATAAGTAACAATGCACAAAGCATGGTGATTCACATCGGGCACACATCTACAGCTCGCACCCGGTATCCTGATGCTAAATTCCTACTGCGCATGCAATTTTTTGTCATGTGGCAATAAATTTACGTGGATCAACCGAGTAAATTCCATGGTTTATACATTTCAGATGAGTGTTGTGTTGAGCAATGTCCAATGGATTGCCTAAATGTTGATATTTCATAGACATCACATTTCAAAATGACTTGTCTACATTTTTACAATATTTAAAGTGTTTGTTTACATTTTTAGTACACCTTATTGACAACAGAAGACGCCATCTGAATGGTGTGAGTTTTGTCCTCTGTCTTGTGTACATGACTGTGCATGTCATCATGTGATGATGTCATGGGTTGTGGTGACCCAAATAGGCGCCTCGTTTTGTCCCTCGTTTGGGAACTACAAGATGAGTTCCCCAAACTCCAAATTCTGTGTATTCTTTTAAAAGGATGTTAATCAATATTGTGTTGTTTATTCTCTCTAAAGAATTAATTATTTGTCACTTATTCACTTAGTGCTGGCGCGTGTCTACAATCCTGCAGGCACAATTGGGGGAGTTTGAGTCCCTGCTATTCTCCCTTAGCTGAAATTCCAGAGCAACCAACTGTCGTGTGCCTGGTTAGTAATAGTTTTTTTGCTACTGCAATTTTAGAGTTACATTGAAAAAAATGTGAACTAGCCTTAACAGGAGGAAATAGCACATAGCATAACTTGTCCTGATCCATTCTAAATCAGACTACAGACATGAATTCTCCTGTAATCCATATGACGCAACAAAAAACAGTGTGTCCACGTTACGTCTTACAATTTTGATGCGACCATTGATGTATTGATTTATTTCATTTAAATTTTTTTGAATTTTATAATTTTTTTTTTGGGGGGGGCCCCTATAAGACTCGGGGCCCGGATGCCTTGCACCCGCTGCACCCCCCTCGGGGCCGGCCCTGGAGCCATCTAATGGCCAAAATGACTTGAAATTGTCATTTTGCGGACAAATGGCAACTAACACCTCAAACACTTAAAAGTGATGTATTTAAAAATAATATCTGAAAATTACAACAATAAATGTGTGTCACTTTAAAATGTCTGAGATGTCAGTTGTCTCTTTGAAGATCCCACCTTTGTCTGCAAAACCTTTTACAGTGACACCTACTTAACATTTCTACAGGACGACTCTGATTCAGAAAAAAAAAAAGTCTGATGTAGTCCATCATTTAGATGCTAAAAACGGCTCACCATGCTAATCGTCTGTTTTCATTAGAAGAACACAGAAGTTAAGCGGCATTGAGCCTAGTTCGTACTTTGGTAGGCGACAAACTAGAAGTCTCGTCTTTTTCTGACTAAAACCTTGTTCGCACCAAAATACCGTATTTCTTCGATTATGAGCCGCAGCTTTTATTACAAATTGCCTCTCTTGGCCCCGACTACTATACGACGCAGTGGCTGTTTTTCAGTCTTTTCGTTCATTCTACGCTCGTTTTGAGATTCAAAACATACATACAGTGCCTGTCATAAATAAGTTGCCACCTATTTATTGAACTTTTAATATTTGAAATTTCTCAGAAACTATTTCTCGTAAGCAAAATTGGTTTTAGGGTGATTTAAAGGATTGTTAGAGCTATCTTTTCGTTAAAAGTTTTTGAAAGTAAGTTGTAGAGTTACAGAGAAAAAAATTAAAAACACTAGAACTAGATTCAAAGTTTAGACTTCATTTTTTAAAAATAATATTGACAACAATCATCGTAAGCGGCACAAATTTTACTCCAAAGCGTTTTCGACCTTGCAGTCATCATCTCTTGATCCGGTTCTTGAACATTGTGTAGACCTAACACTTTCTACATACAAACTCGTTACTTTACATTTACAATGTCAGAACCATTACTGTCTTGAAAAACATTGGATTCATTTCTTCCACTTTATTCCTTGACCTTCCACTGGCCCAAGCCACACTTTGGACAGCTGTCACATGACACAAAAGTCACCTCCAAGTTCCCAGACCGTGACACAACCAACCTTTACATCCACATTTGACATTCCTAACAACACCCAGTATTCGCACCGAAGCAACATCAAAAACAGGCGCAACGTGAAAACCAACCAAATCGCCCTTAAAAAAATTGCATCAATTTACCTCAACACCCAAATTAACTGTATATATTTAGACCTCTTTCCATAGATGAGTTATCATTTAATTACCGTGCACACCTGATACAAGCACCTTGAGGCCTATCCAAGGCTTATTGCACACTTAATCCCGTTATCACAAGCGAAAATACCCCTGTTTGGCATAATGCTATCATTCACAACCACACCATCTACCAACTCTTTAGTCTCACTACAAACTTGCAACTTTTAACTTAATACCCTTTAATAACCCATCAACTCTTGTTTAAAATCCTTTAAGGGATTTTAAATACCCTTTGCCACAACAACATTAGTTTGCTATCAAAGATTATAATGCGGATTAAGCTTGTTATCGATTAAAACGGTCATTAAAAAATTATTACGAACATAAAAAGTGTTTTCTGTAGGTAGTTAGGTTAACTCAAGTGTGAAACACCAGTATAAAATATTTTATGCAATGACACTGTGACATAGCGAGGTTCCGGATTGATGTAGATAGGAAAATCAGAAAAGAGACTAAGTGCTTAGCTGCACTTAATGGATTAAATGTGGGCAAGTCACACTGCTCATGCTCGGCACATATTTGTATCCCGTAAATCCTCTGGTTGTATGTGGGCCGTCAGTAGTGTACGGTCGCTATTATAATGCCGGACATTACAATAGAGACCCACTTATATTCATCTTCACAATTCTTTGGTTATTTAAATTAAAAGTATTTACAAATATTATCAACTAAACCAATAATTATTATTAATTGAGGGAAATATTGGAATAAATTTGAGATGGCAGCAATTTACAGGTTTCTCAAAATTGGCTTTAGTGTAACACAATGTATAAACGCCAATGTATACTCACCATTAATGCGCACGTCTCTAATAGAAAACGAAGAAAAAAATCCATTTTGCCTGTAGTGTACCAGCGTACAACCGGAAGGATTTACGATATCTTTGCTTTCGGTACACCTAGTCGTGACAAATGCCAGTAAGCAGCCTGAAATAAAAAAAATAAAATAAAAAAAAAGTCAGTTGTATGAACTAAATTGGCTGCCTAAGCTAGCTCAAAACACTTCCAACAATTTCCTGTGCACCGTCTTGATCGCACGAACCTGTCTGGATACTTTTTTTTTTTTACTTCGTGGTGTGGATATATTAGCCGAAACTTATGTTGGCAATATCGTCCAAGTTTAACCTAGACTAGCCTATAGTTCGCACTCTGTATCTTAATGCGTAGTATGTATTTGGCATCAAGATAACGGGCAGCGTTATGGCAGATGATACCCAATTTCTGCAACAACAATGCACCAGGTGTAACACCACGATGTTATATCGACTTTTTTTTAAAAACTCGATTTTTCAAAAGTTTATGAATATTTTCAATAAGAACACCACTTCCAATTGAACACGGGTTACGTATACACTACATACATATTTACGGTACTCGTACGACCTCATAGATAGTTTTTTTTTTCTTTTGATAAAAAACGAACCATTTTCGCACATGTTTGATGAATAACGATCAATTTTTGCCAAAACATGCCAATTTTTTTTAAACAGCATTTCAAACCGACTTGATTTTGTATATTGCAGTTAGTCCGCGGGTCTTCATTAAAACGCGGAGATAATCTCGATTTTGCAGTTAGAACACCCGCGTTTAATGAGAGCAAATACGGTACAATCGAATTGCAATGTAGCTATTACACAGTTTGCACCATGTACTTTTCCCTTAAAATTATAGTCAATTTTACGTTATATATTTTTTAACGTAAAATATAAAAGTTCAGTTTGCGATTGCACTTTCACGTTACAGTTATAAAAGTCGACTTACCTTACAAAGTCACATGATTTTCAAAACTAGAAACTGTTTTTTATATTAAATATAGATACAATTTCTGCTTTAACTAATTCAAAACAATGCCACAACTTTATTATTGTGAATTGAATTCCAAAAAATTGATTTCCAAAAGAAAACAATGAGATAAAGAGTAACACGTGCTCCTCTTGCGAATGAAGTGGAGAATTCAAAACGGCGGCAAATGAGGTCATTGCAAATCGCAATTTTTGGTCAGTGACGTCACAGTGATGTAAATAGTAGAAAATTACCAGATTGGCCACGCTATTTTTCAGTAGTAATATACCGAGCGCGCTGAGTAATTATCAAATAATTAGGTCCGCACGAATCTTTTTGTCTGACAAAAAGATGAGTGCTGACCTAAATTTGACAATTACTCAAGCGCGAGGTGTATTTTATGAGAGAATTTACCGATAGAAAATTAAAGAAACGACCATGAAGAGTTCGAAAGGGATCAAAATGCTATTTGTATTTTGGTTGTAAAAACCCACAACAGATGGCGCAAAGAACAAGCGTGCATTATCAAAATGGTGAATGCAGCCACCTACAGCCACCAATCCGAAGGCGAATGGGGTTTGTTACGCGCTTTGGGATTGGTCGACGAACGATGGCCGTTTTGTAACGCTGTTCTTATTGGTCGTCAAAGCACCAGGGAACATTGTCGAAGCTAGTGGTAAATTCTCGATATAGTGCAAGCTCCATTAGACTTATGAGTTTTCCAATATAGTTATAGGCATAATGGGGGTTTTTGTAACGTAAAAGTACATGGCGCAAACTGCGTATTATTCAAGGTTGACTAGTAATCAAAAAATACAGTAAACTTTTAGTTTCATACAATACAAAATAAAATTTAAACCATTTATTTTCTGAATTGTGGATAAGTTTTTGATATTTCTTCCTTTTCCTTGCGTCAAGTTAGAAATATTTATCAATTTCAGAAGTTTTATAAAAAGTCCCAAATCTAACACCAAAAGCCAACTTTGCATTAACAGCAACAACTGAGAAAACCACAGTAAAGTCAAATTGGTTCGCTTATTAAAATCCCTTCTAAAGGATCAAAAAAGTGATTAACTCTAGCAAGCTGTGCAATGAGTGGCGACACCAGTGAAACAACACGTCCACTTGAAAAATTCCCATCAAATCTGAATACCATAGTTTATTATTAGATATGGGTAATTTCATGGCACATGTAGTTGCAAATGTCTTTATTCACTGCATTCCATTTATATTTTAATTTTCCTCATTCTCCATAAATGTGACAAAGCGAAGCAATTGCTGTGAACTTTTCAATATTTATTGGCTCGCACAAGAATGAAAGTGAGTATTTTCACCTTTGCGTCGTCATCTACAACGCCAGCACAATTCAATTAACAAAACAATATAATCCAACTCAATAAAAGTCAATCCAAACGCAACTATGCCCTTCATCAGCCTTCTGGTTTTGTTCAAGGCCCCTGTGCGTATGCACAAACTGCATGATTTATGATGCCACACATCCATAGCAACAATTTAAGAGGCTTGTTGGTAAGCTTGAGTTTAATGTTAACGTTTCAATTTCTTTTCGCTTGTTTTACCTAGTTGAGCAACAAAAAATTGAACAGACAAAAAAATTCACATTTAGGCCCAAAAAATCGTTCTAAAACCAAAAAAATTCAATTTGGACCAAAAACATTTAATTTTTGAACAAAATCATTAAATTTTTGAACAAAAACAAACAATTTTAATCAAAAACACGCAATTTTTGAACAAAAACAAACAATTTTAACTAAAAACACCCAATTTTGACCAAAAACACCCAATTTTGACCAAAAACACCCAATTTTGACCAAAAACACCCAATTTTGACCAAAAACATCCAATCTTCAACTAAAAACATCCAATTTTTTATCCAATTTTTGGCCAAATTTCATTCAATTTGTTTGTGAAAAGTTGAACCAAAATGGCCACCCCATTTTACGTTTTTTGGATTTGCCATGTTCTACACTGGCCAATCTAAGACAACTGCAGATTGTTAACTAAATTATAATCACTTAGAGATTACTAGATTATATTTCCTACGTGTGGGAATAATTTAATTTTTGAATTTTATAAATTTGTTTTCGTTTCTGGATAGTGGCCATGGCAACATCAGATTAAAATGCTGATGCTGTTTTGTTTACAACTTTTTGCAATATTTAATTAAAGTTTTGTTATTTACACATTTGTCATCCTTAAAATTAAATGTAAACCGATATTAAGTATAACTCGATTAAAACAAAAACAAAAATGAATAATAATCATAATAATAATAATAATCAAACATACCAATATATTCGGCAAATATTTTTATCTCGACGAATGCATTTTAGTATCGCGGCACTCGGTCAAACTTATCTACAAAAGAAAAATTTTTACATTTTATAAGTTCATTGAATAAAATTATGGTAACTTTAACTCACTACATTCAACTCAGAACATCAATCATACGACACCAGACTTGACTACATACATCGACCGGGCGCGACCAAGGTGAACTGTCTGCTGCCATCTAATGGCAAAATGTTGACGTTTTTCTCTTTGTTCTAAAAGTGGTAAATAAAAATCAATTATTTCATAATTTTATCTAATAAATTGACGATTTTAATTTCAAAAAAATTACAAGATTAATTTCTACAATCCGCTCTAAAATGGTTTATTAAAACATATCACACCGACTCCTAGTTTCGATTTTCCTGCCATCTAGCTGTTGCATTTAAAAGCATTATTTAAAAAAATAAGATAAAATCAGTTTTACTGGTTTTAGTAAACAAATTATTCATTTTCATTGATTATCCACAACCAAACACGCAATAGTAAAAATAAAAAAAAATTTTAATTCATACAAATTTTAAAATAAAATTCCACACAAATATAAACTCAAAAACGGCCATTATAACAGAACTTATTACATTTTCCCAACTTCCTGACGCCATAAAAGTTTTATTTTTGGAATTAAAATCATTTATTTCTCTCATTTCTCTGTTAATCTGCTGCACTAAAATTGGGGATAAGTTAGACTTGCTCCTGTGCAGTTGTTCCATAACTTGCTTGGTTCTCAAACTCTTGTTATTCCGCTTTAAATAAATTTTTAAAAAATAAACAAAACTCAAATAATCACAGTAGTTGCATCCAAAAAGCCAATTTAAAATTGCAGTTAAATATGTTTTGCTGTTTAAACACCTTTTGCAACTAAAAAGCCGTCTATCAGCCGCTACTTTTTAATTAGTTAATTTAAATGACTTTTTAAATGCAGCTAATAAAATTATTCTCTCCAAATTCATACCTTTTTAAAATTGGATTCTATAGACACAGTTGATATATTTTCACTTGATGTAGTGAAAATTGCAACTTCAGTTGATGATGACACACCCAAATCTTCAATCTTCAAACCATTTGTTGATGTGTGCTCATTGAAATCCTTCTGGATTTGATTTAAGCTCTTTTGTTCAATTTCCACATTGTTTGTAATCTCAAAAACCAAGTCATTCTCACCACTGACACTTACAGTTGAGATTTCAGTAGTAAAAGCTATTTCAGGCATCAATGTACTAGCAATTTCTGTACTGAGCACCGAAGTAGTAGTAACCAACTCAGTAGATGTCACATCAAATGTGCACACATCTTTGTACATCTCTTCCCACATTTTATCTTCACCACACTTTAATTGCTGGTATAACTGACTATTGTTTTGTAAGCACCAAACTGAGGCTACTGACCCAATTCTATTTTTAACTCCAGTCCAAGTGACCATGTTTAAATCAAACTGTAACTCTGGACATTCTGCAATTTAATAAATTATTAAATTAAATTAAATTCTAAAAAAAAAAAGTTCTTGTAGTTATACCACAATTATTTGTGAAATTG